>JACXGJ010002594.1:0-63640 GCA_016801105.1 Esox niger | reverse complement strand
GGCACCTACGTCTAGGGAGGGTGCTGGTGTGGGCACGGTGAGTGGTGGTGCGGCGGGAGCTCTCAGCTGGTCCTGGATGGCAGTAATACTAGCCGAGAGGGTGTGTAGACTGGCCACTATATCGATCAGCGCAGCCTGTTGTTGGTCCAATTCGGTCCGGTGAGTGGCGACCGCCTGATGAATGGAGTCCAATTCCGCTGGGTCCATGTATGGCCGGATTATACGCGGAGGCGCATTCATGACACGCAACATAACTTATTTTGATATGGTGGACGTTCTTAGAAAAGGTAACTAATCTTTTGTTACCAACCAAACATTTAAAATATTGTATGTTTCACAGCCTACGTTATCCTCAATGCTCCTCATCAGTCAAGTCCAGAAGACAAATGACAGTGTAGCAACCTGGAACTCAGTAATGATCAGTCTGGTCACTTCGATGTATGTTTATTAATGTGCCTACGTATATTAGTTATCATAAGCCCCCACAAGGTGTAGGTCGTTTAACACAAACTGTACAGTAAAATTGTACATGTTCCCGGGTCTAAAAGAAAGTCAGTTATGCCCAACAACTTAGTGATGACTTGAAGGTTATATGTTCCTGGGCCTAACCAAACTGCTTTGAGAATTCCAGAACTCGTGACTCCAAGTCTGATCACTTTGACTTACTTATGTGTGTGCAACCAGTAGCCCTACGAACTTAAGTATGGAGATGAACGAGGTATGCCATAGTAATCTGTATTCCAAAGTAACGCAATATATTCCAATCAAGTAATAAAGTTACAATACAAAACATAGTTACATACCAACACAATTCCACAACCTCCCGACAAGCCTGTCTACCAATTATACCATAAATATTTAAGCACAAAGATATTTTAGGAGCTTCTGTTAAAGATAGACTCCTGAATATTACTACAACACGACGTTTTGCTGTTCTCTTTAACGAGGACAAACTCCAAAAGCTTTTTGGAGACATGGCTATTTATCCTAAAATCAGACATCTAAAACACTACCCTGTCACATTCTCTACGTTGTGGAGCAAACGGACCAGGCGCAGGCAGGGGTAGCAGTCGGTGATGTCTTTATTTAACAGAAAGAACAGAAAACACTGAGCACTTGATAATAAAACTGAGGTAAAGCAAACAAACTGAAACTCACCACGAACAATCAGTTCACACTGCAACATGGACTAATGACTGACAAATGAGGGTAGCAGAGGAGAAACATTTAAACACATACTAATGACCTAACTGGGACCTGGTGTGCATGACAGTTAATGACAAAATAAATAAAGGAGACGATGGGATGAGTTCATGACTATTGAGACAATAGGAAAAGCGAGAGATGACGGAATTGTCCATCACCTCACCATCACATACCCCAAATGATCATTGGAATTACTTTACCTTGGCGAATACAATGAACACAAAGGACAGGAACTGTCCCACTTAATCAGTGCAAAATTATCAAATGGATGGAGTGTTTCTGCAAGTTGTTGTTTGTTATGCAATAAGCACAATTATTTCTACAATGTTCTCATAAAGTTTGGCCCATACCACATGCAGTTTTGCAGGTTTTCTTACTTACAAAGCATGTAGAGGTCTGTATTCTTATCATAGGTACACTTCAACTGTGAGAGACGGAATCTAAAACAAAAATCAAAAAAATCACATTGTATGATTTTTAAATAATGAATTAGCATTCTATTGCATGACATAAGTACTTGATACATAAGACAAGCAGAACTTAATATTTGGTACAGAAACCTTTGTAATTACAGAGATCATACATACATGTCCTGTAGTTCTTGACCAGGTTTGCACACACTGCAGCAGGGATTTTGGCCCACTCCTCCCTACAGACCTTCTCCAAATCCTTCAGGATTCGGGGCTGTTGCTGGGCAATACGGACTTTCAGCTCCCTCCAAAGATTTTCAATTGGATTTAGGTTTGGAGACTGGCTAGGCCACTCCAGGACCTTGAGATGCTCTTACGGAGCCACCCTTAGTTGCCCTGGCTGTGTGTTTCAGGTCGTTGTCATGCTGGAAGACCCAGCCACGACACATCTTCAATGCTCTTACTGAGGGAAGGAGGTTGATGGCCAAGATTTCGCGATAGATGGCCCCATCCATCCTCCCCTCAATGTTACTAATGGTTTTCTTTGAGACTGTGGTCCCTGCTCTCTTCAGGTCATTGACCAGGTCCTGCCGTGTAGTTCTGGGCTGATCCCTCACCTTCCTCATGATCATTGATGCCCCACGAGGTGAGATCTTGCATGGAGCCCCAGACCGAGGGTGATTGACTGTCATCTTGAACTTCTTCCATTTTCTAATAATTGCACCAACAGTTGTTGCCTTCTCACCAAGCTGCTTGCCTATTGTCCTGTAGCCCATCCCAGCCTTGTGCAGGTCTACCATTTTATCCCTGATGTCCTTACACAGCTCTCTGGTCTTGGCCATTGTGGAGAGGTTGGAGTCTGTTTGATTGAGTGTGTGGACAGGAGACTTTTATACAACGATTTCAAACAGTTGCAGTTAATGCAGGTAATGAGTAGAGAACAGAAGGGCTTCTTAAAGAAAACCTTTACAGGTCTGTGAGAGCCAGAATTCTTACTGGGTGGTAGGTGATCAAATACTTTCAGTGGGGCAAAAGTATTTAGTCAGCCACCAATTGTGCAAGTTCTCCCACTTAAAAAGATGAGAGGCCTGATATTTTGATCATTGGCACACTTCAATGAAAATCCAGAAAATCACATTGTAGGATGTTTTATGAATTTATTGGTAAATTATGGTGGAAAATAAGTATTTTGTCAATAACAAAAGTTAATCTCAATACTTTGTTATATACCCTTTGTTGGCAATGACAGAGGTCAAACGTTTTCTGTAAGTCTTCACAAGGTTTTCAGACACTGTTGCTGGTATTTTGGCCCATTCCTCCATGCGGATGTCCTCTAGAGCAATGATGTTTTGGGGCTGTCGCTGGGCAACACAGACTTTTAACTCCCTCTAAAGATTTTCTATGGGGTTGAGATCTGGTGACTGGCTAGGACACTCCAGGACCTTGAAATGCTTCTTACGAAGCCACTCCTTCGTTGCCCGGGCGGTGTGTTTAGGATCATTGTCATGCTGAAAGACCCAGCCACGTTTCATCTTCAATGCCCTTGCTGATGGAAGGAGGTTTTCACTCAAAATCTCACGATACATGGCCCCATTCATTCTTTCCTTTACATCAGTCTTCCTGGTCCCTTTGCAGAAAAACAGCCCCAAAGCATAATGTTTCCACCCCCATGCCTCACAGTAAGTATGGTGTTCTTTGGATTCAACAAAGCATTTTTTCTCCTCCAAACACAACGAGTTGAGTTTTTACCAAAAAGTTCTATTTTGGTTTCATCTGACCATATGACATTCTCCCAATCCTCTTCTGGATCATCCAAATGCTCTCTAGCAAACCTCAGACGGGCCTGGACATGTACTGGCTTAAGCAGGGGGACACGTCTGGCACTGCAAGATTTGAGTCCCTGGCGGTGTAGTGGGTTACTGATGGTAGCCTTTGTTACTTTGGTCCCAGCTCTCTGCAGGTCATTCACTAGGTCCCCCTATGTGGTTCTGGGATTTTTGCTCACTGTTCCTGTGATCATTTTGACCCCATGGGGTGAGATCTTGCGTGCATCCGGGATCGAGGGAGATGATCAGTTGTCTTGTATCTCTTCCATTTTCTTATAATTACTCCCACAGTTGATTTCTTCACATCAAGCTGCTTACCTATTGCAGATTCAGTCTTCCCAGCCAGGTGCAGGTCTACAATTTTGTTTCTGGGGTCCTTTGACAGATCTTTGGTTTTGGCCATGGTGGAGTTTAGAGTGTGACAGTTTGAGTGTCACGTCCGCGCCTCCACGAGCGCTCAGCAGAGGGCGCCCGCGCTCCTGAGCTTCAGGTCACCTACTCACACACCTGTCGTCAATCACTACTCACACACCTGTTCTCACTCGCCTCATCACTCGCATACAAATACTCCTCCCTGACACTCCTTCCCTGCCGGATTATTGGTCTATGTTCGCATGCCATATCTTGCAATTCTTCAACCTTCTGATCGCTATTTCCGTGTATCGACCCCTCGCCTGTTCCCGACTACTCTTCCAGATCCCTGCCTGTGCCTTTGTTTGCCATTCGATCCTCGACCTTCTGCCTGCCCCCGACTACTCTGCCTGTTCCCTGCCTGTCCCTCTGCCGCCAGCTCGATTACCGACCAACCGCCCGTCCCTGACTATTCTGCCTGCCGCCTGCCTGTACTGCTGCCTTCGGTTTGTGAGACATCTCACAACCAGTCCCCGGCAACACCACCTGCCACTCCCCCTTCCTTCCCCATCTGCGCTTGGATCCTTACCTGTGCCCGTGACATTGAGGTTGTGGACAGGTGTCTTTTATACTGATAATAAGTTCATACAGGTGCCATTAATACAGGTAACGAGTGGAGGAAGTTACAGGTCTGTGAGAGCCAGAAATCTTGCTTGTTTGTAGGGGACCAAATACTTATTTTACAGAGGAACTTACCAATAAATTCATTAAAAAAAAAAAATCTCATTTTGTCTCTCATAGGTGAAGTGTACCTATGAACAAAATTACAGGCCTCTCTCATCTTTCTAAGAGGGAGAACTTGCACAATTGATAGCTGACTAAATACTTTTTTGCCCCACTGTATGTCATGCAATTTAATGCAAATTAATTATTTAAAAATCATGGAATGTGATTTTCTGGATTTTTGTTTTGGATTCCGTCTCTCACAGTTGAAGTGTACATATGACAGACCTCTACATGCTTTGTAAGTAGGAAAACCTGCAAAATCAGCAGTGTATCAAATACTTGTTCTCCCCACTGTATTTACTGTACATCATATAAATAAAGCATATCAGCATATTCTGCCCTTTATAGGGAATAGGGAAAATCCAAACACTACAGATAAAGGTCCACAATATCATGCATTTAGTTAGACTCCAGTCTGCTCAGTTTCACAACTCTCCATGTGAGCTCAGGAGAGTGTGGCTGATGGCCCACACCTGGTGTTACAGCTCTTTAGAGAAGCAAATGTTATCCAGGACATTGATTATCTTCACCAAGGGTCTGTTGGAGTCTTGGTGGGCCAGATGCGCCTTTTTGTCAAATACACTTCCACTGTCAACATACATTTCTCATTACACTACAGTCATGAGTAATTTATGCAGGTTGGCTTCTATCAATTTCATTCAAGTTGTCAGGGCCTGAGCGGAACCCAAAAGCAGACAAGGACAAGAGGTAATAGTGAAGGGTGGTTTAATGGTCAAACAGAAAGGCATATGAGGTGAGTATGGACGGGGTGCTGGCAGGGAGGAATGGCATGCAGATGGTTCCAGGTGACCAGGTAGACAGGAAGGTGAATGCAGGTTGGGACGTGGTAGCTGATCTGGTTGTAGAGGCAGGTATAGGGTTTGTAGATGCAGAATCCTGTGATGGAGCGGAGAAGAGAAGAGCGGAGAGACGTGCAAAACCAGCAGGTAAGTGAGACTAAGCAAAACTTTAGATTAGAGTGGACGAACAAGACATACAGAGTACGACTAATGATCTGGCTGGGATGAGACATCAGGGATCCACTTAAGTGTTGCCGGTGAGTGGTGGACTCGGGAACAGGTGCGTGATTCCCAATGGGGAAACCGCTGGCATCACCCAGGAGTTGACGCCACGCCCCCTAATCGCCAGGATGACCAGGAAAGAAACACAGAAACAAAAGCAAGCGAACATCCACACACAATCTTGAGGGAAGGATCGTGACACAAGTATTTCACATGTGATGGGTATTCATATATCTGTAAAATAAAAAGAAGGGTGGCAATCCACATATTTTAGCACATGTTAAGGATGTGGGTTCATTAAAGTATTTAATCCTAATTCAAAGTATTCAATAGGCAGAGAAGCTATCTAAAGTTTAGTATTACAGAGTTAGTGTTGAGATTGTGTATTTGATGACGACATATTAGATAAATGTGCATAGGTCGTCCTCATAATACCCACCAGGTACACCGATAGCCTCGAACACCTTTCCCCATACCGCTTTCTTTACATTTGAATATTAAACAGCCCTGGAAATCAAGACACCGCAATGATTAACTTCTCCCCCAAGTTGGCTGAAGGAAAGATTGTTTGGTAGATTGTATGGAACTTTTCACAGGGATACTGCTGACCAGAGGAACAGACAACTTTTCTGCCTGGCTAGTGCCCAGTGCAGGGTAACAAAATTTGTCTCAAACTTGCATAGGAGAGCTGTCTTCCTTTTCTTAGGCCAGCTTTGCGCTGTCAGGTATCCTGCACTGCCCAATGCACACGATTATGTTACTCCATAGCCAATTCATTGGAGATGATATTTTGGTAACAGATTGTCACCTTTGAAATGTCAAGTAGTGATGGGAAGTTTGACTCACTTCACTGAGCTGGATCTTTTTGAATTGTTTAGTAAAAAGAACAAATCACCTGAAGTGTATGTTTGTTCAAAAACATTTGTGGTTTTCTTATCTATAAAGGAAGCTTACACTGACCAGCCTATGTAGATAGCAGTATTATAATGTCAATACACCTTTTTGAACACAAGTAAACATACATGATAATTAAGTTCATGAAAGGTAACCAAATACATCCTAATTCTAAGTGTTCTATAGGCGGAGAAAGTAGCTACAGTGTAGCACTACAGTAGCTAGTGTGGTGTTTGTGAATTAGATGAGGACGTATTAGGAAAATGTTGACTGATCATCCTCAAAATATCCACCAGTTACACCGATTTCTTTACGTTCAAACATTATTTCCAGATACCAGAATAATACATTTTTCATCCTTCATCATTTTCAATTTTGGTTTTGGGAAACATAGTATGGTAGGAATCTTTCACAGAGATTCTGTGACGACTACGCAATCTACTGCCCATCCTCCCCCTGCAGGAGGCGGGCTTCGGTGTTCGACGTCACCGGCCTTCTGACACCATCGCCCATCAACTCATTGCACCTGTTGTCTTGTCTAGCGCGCCTGATCATCATTCAGTCATTCCCCTCAGTATATATGTTCCCTTTGCTCCCTTTGTCTTTGTGTGTTATTTTCTCTACGTAAAGATCATATGTCAGCTCGCTATAATAAATGAACGTAAACTTACCGTCTCCGCAGTCCGCTTCATCTTTACTGTTTACCGTGAACGCTGATAGATTCCGTGGAATATAACCGACACACTTATTCAGATTGGCTATTGCCCAATGCCGGCTAGTGAAATAAGTCTCCAAATGGGCATATTATAGGGGGAGCTTTATTTTCTCCTGCGCCTATACTTTTAAATAATTACTCATCAAATAACCTTTTACTGACATTTGTCATTCCTGGGGTTCCATAAGTTACAACATCAATTCTAAATATTTAAGTATCTGCTAGTAATCAAGAAAGTATTTGCTAGTGATGAACACAAACATTCCATAATAAAAATCAAATCTGAATGAATAAAAAAAAAATATATATATATATATGATTGCATAATTATTCACCCCTTTAAGTCATTATTTGGAAAAGGTCACTTTGGCAGCAATTACAGCCATGAGTAAGACAGGAGGTATTTGGATATAAGTCTCTGTAAGTCAGATTTGCCCATCTGTACCTAGGAATTTTTGTCCATTCTTCTTGGAAAAGTTCTCATGTTTGGTCAAGTTGGATGGGGAGCTTTGGTGAACTACAGTTTACAACTCTTTCCATAAAATCTAAATGTTATTGAGGTCTGGGCTTTGACTGGGAATTCACATGTTCTCAAGAACTTTCATAAACTTTCATTCACAGTCACTCCAGTTTTGTCTTGGCTGGGTGGTTCGGGTTGTTGCTGTGCTGAAAGATTAATCTTCACCCCAGTCTGAGTTCCTGTGTGCTCTGGATCATATTTTCTCTATTAAGGACCACTCTGTATTTAGCTTTGTTAATCGTTACCTCAATCCTGACCAGTGTTCCAGTTCCTACCACTGAGAAGCATCCCCATAACATGATTCTGCCACTACCATGCATCAAAGTATTGATGGTGGTTTCAGGATGGTGTGCAGGGTTAGGCGTGCGCCAAACATAACTCAACAGTAGGCCAAAAGGCTCTACTAGACCAGAATCTTCTTTCTCTTAAAAGCCATGTTCTCTCCATTTCTTAATAATATACTTTACTGTGCTCCGGGGGGACATTCACTGCAATGAAAATGCTTTTATTTCCTACCTTCATTGGTGCAATTGAAAACAATTTGCAGATGTTATTTTTCACTTTGTTGTTATTTTGTATTTATTAGTGGAAGCTCTGATAAATACATACTCTTAATTATATTCATTTGAATGTCATGTTGTAACACAAGAAAATGGAAAGGTCCAAGGGGGTAAAATCATTTAGAGCGCCACTGTACAGCATCCACAGCAAAATGATTAAATTGATCCTGCTTAAAGAGATACTACTGGTCTGATTTGTGACTTTTACCCAGCTGCTAATCACCACCCTTTTATGACTTAAACAATCTCCTTTAACTATATAATTAAATCTGTGCTAGAAACGTTTTTGACATACAGATATAGTTAAATGAGTAGGCATTTCAAAATAAATGTAAATCCCTTTTAATTCACAGAATGAGTCCATGATCTACAAATTATTGTTATAAACATGTTTTGAGTTCACATTTACGTTGTACAACCAAATCAATGTGTGCATATATTTTTCAAGATACAATTAAATGTATTCATTTCAACATTTTAAATGTTGTCTGTGTACTATTTTAATTTGCACATCTTTGCATGCTGTTTCTATTTATATTTTATTACAGCATCCCAACCTTGAAAACAAGGTTGTTGAGGGATGGCAGCTGGAATCTTAAAAAAATTTAATTTGTGTAATTTAAATTTATGATGTAAGTGTTAAGTATACCTAGCCTACTTATATATCAAGCGTCCACAAACATTGTGAAAATTACAAGCATTTTCAGAGACCAAGAATTTGAACAGAACATACTTGGTTTAAGGGGTCTGGTAGAATAATGGCATCTGTTTTGTTTCATCCACTAGATGGAGACATATGACACATTTTCATCACCCATTTCTTCTGTCAGTCTTCAACTGATTAAAGAGGTTGTAATAAAAATGTATCCAGGTCTGAGTAATATGCATCTAAAAGCATGTATTCCAATATAAAGATACATTTTCCATAAACACTAGGAGTAAGATGACATGGACAGGGAGAATTGATACTATAAACTCTTCTACTTGCTTGAGGTATGAACAGACATCGGTCAATTATTTTCCGGCTCTACTGGTTTGAGATTTTTTTTGGGTGGAGACAGTGGTGAAAGTTAGTGAAGAAAGTTTTGGGCCATATTCTATCCCATGCTGCAACAGTTCATGTGCACCAGAACTAACGCCTTACCCACTGGACAACAATTGGCCATGTACATGGCTTTTTAAAGCCAGGTGGGTAAAAAATATAATGAGTCTGAACTAGTAGAACTAGTTCAGAGTAGATCAGGCAGATGATCAAGACTAGAATACCAAACCATACTTTTTAACAGTTTCAGATTAGTTATTGCAGTGTCATCCATTCATAATTCAAACAAATTTTCTTTCAGAAAATACATTACTTCTACAGTGGGGAGAACAAGTATTTGAATAATGAGGAACTCGGAGTAGAGCCGCAGCTCCTTTGTATTGTAAGGAGCCAGTTGAGGTGGTCCGGGCATCTGGTAAGGATGCCCCAGGACGTCTTCCTAGGGAGGTGTTCCAGGCATGTCCAGCTGGAAGGAGACCTCAGGGTAGGCCTAGGATTAGGTGGAGAGATTATATTTCGACACTGGCCTGGGAACGCCTCGGGATCCCCCAGTCGGAGCAGGCAAATGTAGCTTGGGTAAGGAAAGATTGGGGTCCCCAGCTGGAGCTGCTGCCCCAACGACCTGACAATGGATAAGCAGATGAAGGTGATGATGATGATGAGATGATTTTTAAATAATTAATTTGCATTTTATTGCATGACATAAGTATTTGATACATCAGAAAATCAGAACTTAATATTTGGTACAGAAAGCTTTGTTTGTAATTACAGAGATCATATGTTTCCTGTGGTTCTTGACCAGGTTTGCACACACTACAGCAGGGATTTTGGCCCAATCCTCCATACAGACCTCCTCCAGATCCTTCAGATTTCGGGGCTGTCGCTGGGCAATACGGATTTCAGCTCCTTCCAAAGATTTTCTATTGGGTTAAGGTCTGGAGACTGGCTAGGCCACTCCAGGACCTTGAGATGCTTCTTGCGGAGCCACTCCTTAGTTGCCCTGGCTGTGTGTTTCAGGTCGTTGTCATGCTGGACACCCAGCCACGACCCATCTTCAATGCTCTTACTGAGGGAAGGAGGTTGTTGGTCAAGTTCTTGCGATACATGGCCCCATCCATCCTCCCCTCAATACGGTGCAGTCATCCAGTCCCCTTTGCAGAAAAGCATTCCTAAAGAATGATGTTTCCACGTCCATGCTTCACGGTTCGTAGGGTGTTCTTGGGGTTGCACTCATCCTTCTTCTTTCTCCAAACACGCAAGTGGAGTTTAGACCAAAAAGCTCTATTTTCGTCTTATCAGACCACACAACCTTCTCTCATTCTTCCTCTGGACCATCCAGATGGTCATTGGCAAAATTCAGACAGGCCTGCACATGCACTGACTTTGCGTGCCCTGCAGGATTTTAATCCATGAAGACGCAGTATATTACTAATGGTTTTCTTTGAGACTGTGGTCCCAGCTCTCTACAGGTCATTGACCAGGTCCTGCCGTGTAGTTCTGGGCTGATCCCTCACGTTCCTCATGATCATTGATGTCCCACGAGGTGAAATCTTGCAAGGAGTCCCAGACCGAGGGAGATTGACCGTCATCTTGAACTTCTTCCATTTTCAAATAATTGTTGCCTTTTCACCAAGCTGCTTGCCTATTGTACTGTAGCCCATCCCAGCTTTGTGCAGGTCTCCAATTTTATCACTGATGTCCATACAATGTGATTTTCTGGATTTTTGTTTTAGATTCCATCTCCTACAGACCTCTACATGCTTTGTAACTAGGAAAACCTGCAAAATCAGCAGTGTATCAAATTTTCCCTCAAAGGCAATCATACCAATGAACTAACCTTTTTTCCCATTGGTTGCCATCTTTCTCATCATGATCTTCACACTTCACAGATAGACACTGCTATCCAGAAAATTTAAAAATGCATACAAGCCTCCAGGGAGGAATGCTTTCACTACAGTTCTCACTCCTCCTATGGCAAGTAGCATAAGGATGGTTCAGAAGTGTCTGCAAAGAAGACCTTTTTCACAGGAAAGAGATGTGTCAATTTGTCCCAAAATGGCACCCTATTTCCTACAAAGGCCTATAGGGCTCTGGTAAAAAAGGTGTGAACTACATAGGGACTAGGGTACTATTTTGGAATCAGAATTGTCTTTCGTGTTGAGAGGACCTATACAAGTGTCAGTTTCTCTAAGTCTGAAATGTTAGTCAGTCATTTGATTCTCATCATAGCTTTGTTGCCACATGTAGCTATTTTAAATGTGGAAATGTTTTATATGATAATTAGTAAGTTGGTTAGATACTTGTACATACTATAACTACAGTCATATGAAATAGTAACTACACCCCAAAGTTTTCTTTTTTAATTATTTAATTATGGAGACATGGACATCTGAGCTAAATTCCAATCACACTGAAAGGTAACCCAGTTTAATATTTTAAATAGGCTGTAATGTTGTGTGAAAAAAAGAACATGGCACTGTAAATGAAAGGCATGTGTACATAGGAAAAGTGTAGGACTAAAAGGTCAAAACCTTTAGAAAATGCAACATTGATTTTGAATGCTAATTCAAGCTATGCCTTTGAAAATGCATGGTCCTGTGGCTACGCCCGTAGTGCCGGTCTGTGCTGCTGTATGTAAGACTTTTTACATTTGGGCAAGAGCCGCCTGGAGAGGTACATGACTGTGCAGTGTAGAAAGGTCAGTACGGGGACAGGCCTACTCGTGTCTGTGGATACCACCTCATCTCAGCAAACTGGGGTGAATATGTCAGAGGAAGAGTCACTGTGCGGTCAGACTAATAACAGGTCACTGTCTGTCTGCTGCCAAACTGCCAATCCATTATAGTACAACACATGGCTCTGTACCAATATCCCTTCCAAAAAACGACTTTGAGTTATGTCTTGGTCTTTTAATATCTTAATGTACTCTGAAATGTACACTGTTGCAGTAGTTCCCACAAATGTGTTACATTTCTAGGTTGCTTTGCTTTTATCTTCCTGCACAGTTCATCCCAAACCAATTGGGGTTTAAGGGGTTTAAGTCTTGAGACTCTTCTGGCCATTTCATGACTTGCCTACTGTCTTGTTAGTTTCTACTAAGGTAGTTTGACATAGCCTGGAGGTATGCTTTGGGTCATTATCTTGCTGAAGGATGAACCCATGACAAACTAGACATACATCAGATGGTATTGCTTTGTGATGCAAAATGCTGTGGTAACCGCTGTGATTCAGGTTGCCACTTGCTCTGCGCAAGTCGCTGACTCTGGATCCAGCAAAGAGCCCCAGACCATCACTCCTCCATGTTTTCGCCAACACGATGGCATTTAAAAATGTTGATTAATCAGTCCATTAGACCTTCTAGTCTTCTGTATTCTACAGCCAATGCTTCATAGCCCAGGGAAGACTCTTTCCTAACTTGTCAAGCTTGCAACAAGCTCTTGACTCTCAAAAACGTGTCTTCTGATTCTGCTGTTGCTGGGCATCTGCGAGACCTCTTCCTGTTTCCTCCAGTTTCCAAGTGGATTTTGATGGTGTAGAAAACCGTACTCACTAATATTTTTTAGGGTTGTAACTGTCTGTTGGTCTTCCTTTGTTAATTGCCATTTTCTCTCTATAATAGCAATATACTACTTCCTGCAGTACAAAACTGTCCAAATAATGCTTGAGAGGGTGATGTAACAGTCTTTTCCAACGCTGCTTTAACATAGATAAAGGGTTTGTAAGTAATCAAGAAAAGTTGTGACACCTGTAGGAATTGTTAAAAACAACTTTCAAGGCTTAATTCACTTCTATAGCTGCAGACATAATTTTCAGTTTACTTCTTTAACTCCAGCAGTTAATTGCTTACCTTTGTAGCATTTCAGATGATTCACTGGACTTGAACTGCTTAAATCTAAATAAAAACTGGAAAAAGTGGTGTGTTCTAGTTTTTGATGACCTAAAATGAAATGGGTGTAATCAGTGGAACCCTTCGGTAGAATTTGTAAATTGCACAAGGAATGCATGTACAGTTCTATCCGGAAATATTTGGACACCGACACAATTTTGATAGTTTTGTCACTGTATGCCACCACAATGGATTTGAAACAAAACAACCAAGATGCAATTGAAGTGCACAACTTCAAGCTTTAATTCAAGGGGTCAAAAATATAGCATGAAACGTTGCGGAATTGTAAAAATTTTCATACACAGTCCCCTAATTTCAGGGACTTAAATTAATTGGACAAATTAACACAATCAGAAAGAAAATTTGATTTTTAATACATGACGTGGTAGGTTGTATTTCAATACTTGAGAATCCTGTGCTGCAAGTCTGGAATGCATGGACATCACCAAATGCTGGGTCTTCTCCTTTGTGATACTTTGCCAGGCTTTCTTTGAAGTTGTCTTTGTTTGTTGTTTGTTTGTGGGTCCTGTTTGCCTTAAATTTTGTCTTCAGCAAATGCAATGCATGCTCGATCAGATAGAGATCAGGTGATTGACTCTGAATATTCCACTTCTTTGCCATAAAAAACTCTTGGGTTGCTTACCCAGTATGTTTTGGGTCATTGTCCATCTGTAAAGTGAAGTGCCATCCAATCAACTTCACTAAAGTTTGCTGAGTCTGAGCAGAAAATATATCCATTTACACTTCAGAATTCATCCGGCTGCTTCTGTCTTCTGTTACACATCAATAAACACTAGTGACCCAGTGCCATTGGATGCCATGCATGCCCATGCCATCACACTGCCTCCACTGTGTTTTACAGATGATATGGTATGCTTCGGATCATGAGCTGCTCCAAGCCTTGTCCATCGGTTTTCTTCACAACATTAGGTAGAGGTTGATTATAAATGTTTTTTGTCAAAATCTGGTCTTTCTTTTCTTGAGGCTTATGAATGTTTTGCACCTTGTGTTGAACCCTTTGTATTTGCTCTTCTGAAGTCTTCTCTTTATGGCAGACTTGGAAAATAATAAGCCTACCTCCTGGAGAGTGTTCTTCACTTGGCTGGATGTTGTGAAGGGGTTCTTCTTAATCCAGGAAATTAAAGTTGAGAGACTGCACTTTAAGCTCATACTCATTATTTAACGGTAACCTGAATAATTTTTTGTAAACAAAATAAAAAAACATGTATATTACCGGACCTAACTGTATGTGTAATTGTCAGTGCAGCTGTAGTCGTGCTGAGTGTGACAGTGCCGTATGTACTGTAGTGATGGGTAAAGCATGTGCCAGAATGAAAGTGCTCTGCATGTCTTGAATATCATTACGTATTTCTCAACCGTTTTCATTGCTATTAAAGCCTAACCAGCATAGGAATCTAGTACTTTCTTGTACTCGGCAAATCATTGCATTATCATATACTGAAAACACTGAAAAACAGAATTTATATAACATTTTGCTGCAGTATATTGGCAGTTCTGTGTAGGGGTGGGCCAACGTCCCAACATGAGCACCGCCCACCCGGTCGCTAGGCACCATACTATGCACCAGGTGCTGCTTCACAGTTCAATAAGGACACACGCCGAGAGAAGCCCACAGACGGAGAGAGTCACTAAGAAGACAGATTGTAATAAAGGAGCCGGAGAACATTCAGCCTTTCTATGAAGAGGGTGACATTGGCCCTACAGAGGAATGAGTATCAGAGGGTTGAGTCCTCCAATCCTAATTGACGTTATTCAGATATTCTGTGTAATTGCTTTTTGTTGTTTTTCTGTAATTTTTCAGTTTGGCTTTGTCGCTGCAACAGGGAGAGTGCCTCGGTTACCGTTTGTGAGATGAAAAAATGTTGCTTTCAATCCGAACCATGTTGCCTGCCTACATTTATTTCCACTGTTCAATAGGTAGACGCACCGCTCAAAGGCTGAAAATGTTTGAAGTTTGTTAAGCGGTAAACTGTTTTTATGAAATTACGTACATGCTTCTCAGGTTTTTATGGAAATTCAAATACATTCTGAATTCATGTGTTAATCAAATTAGATTTGTAAGAATAAAATAACATGAAAATGTAACAAACAATTGCAAGATATTGATTTTACCTTTTACAACATAGCCTTTGGAAAATATTCATAACTTACACAAAATAAACTTTGTATCAAAATCTTGAATTAAAATGTTAACGGGGCAATCTGTGACTTCAACATCCAACTTTACACTTGATGGCGGAGTATGGTGTATTATCATATGATTTTAAAAACCTGATCTCTCAAGCTTACATCCCAGTAGCCAAACAGAATGTGGGTTTGCGTGATCAGGATGGTTCAAGGCATTGCTATTGATTGTTGAAGAATACAGATCTGGAAAAATTAAGAGACCACTGCAACGTTTTTCTTTCCTTTCCAAAAATTTTGGAAAGCAAGGTTTTGAGTGAGGAACAGAAGCATTAAAATTAAGAGACCACTGCAAATTGAACACTTCTGTTCCTAATTCAAAACTTTCCTTTTCAAGGAAAGAAAAAGGTGCAGTGATCTTTTCCGGAGCTGTATATTGTTGCGTGATGGCTGAAAAGTACAGAGCGGTTAAAGGATTCTGAGATACAAACATTTTTACATCTGAGAGAGGATGGAACTGGGGTCAAAATACTGAAGGTCTGGCATGTTCCTACAATACCACACAACCTGCGGGTACTCAGTTCAGCTTGGAAACAGATTTCCAAATACAGTGGGGCAAGTTCTCCCACTTAAAAAGATGAGAGAGGCCTGTAATTTTCATCATAGGTACACTTCAACTATGAGAGACAAAATGAGAAAAAATAAGTATTTGGTCACCTACAAAGAAGCAAGATTTCTGGCTCTCACAGACCTGTAACTTCTTCTTTAAGAGGCTCCTCTGTCCTCCACTCGTTACCTGTATTAATGGCACCTGTATGAACTTATTATCAGTATAAAAGACACCTGTCCACAACCTCAAACAGTCACACTCCAAACTCCACCATGGCCAAAACCAATGAGCTGTCAAAAGACACCAGAAACAAAATTGTAGACCTGCACCAGGCTGGGAAAACTGAATCTGCAATATGTAAGCAGCTTGGTGTGAAGAAATCAACTGTGGGAGCAATTATAAGAAAATGGAAGACATACAAGACCACTGATAATCTCCCTCGATCCGGGGCTCCACGCAAGATCTCACCCCGTGGGGTCAAAATGATCACAGGAACGGTGAGCAAAAATCCCAGAACCACACGGGGGGACCTAGTGAATGACCTGCAGAGAGCTGGGACCAAAGTAACAAAGGCTACCATCAGTAACACACTACGCTGCCAGGAACTCAAATCCTGCAGTGCCAGATGAGTCCCCCTGGTTAAGCCAGTACATTTCCAGGCCCGTCTGAGGTTAGCTAGAGAACATTTGGATCCAGAAGAGGATTGGAAGAATGTCAGATGAAACCAAAATAGAACTTTTTGGTAAAAACTCAACTCGTCGTGTTTGGAGGAGAAAGAATGCTGAGTTGCATCCAAAGAACACCATACCTACTGTGAAGCATGGGGGTGGAAACATCTTGCAAAGAGACCAGGACGACTGATCCGTGTAAAGGAAAGAATGAATGAGGCCATGTATCGTGAGATTTTGAGTGAAAACCTCCTTCCATCAGCAAGGGCATTGAAGATGAAATGTGGCTGGGTCTTTCAGCATGACAGTGATCCCAAACACACCGCCTGGGCAAGGAGTGGCTTTGTAAGAAGCATTTCAAGGTCCTGGAGTGGCATAGTCAGTCACCAGATCTCAACCCCATAGAAAATCTTTGGAGGGAGTTGAAAGTCTGTGTTGCCCAGCGACAGCCCCAATACATCACTGCTCTAGAGGAGATCTGCATGGAGGAATGGGCCAAAATACCAGCAACAGTGTGTGAAAACCTTTTGAAGACCCACAGAAAACGTTTGACCTCTGTCATTGCCAACAAAGGGTATATAACAAAGTATTGAGATGAACTTTTGTTATTGACCAAATAAATTCCTAAATAATCCTACAATGTGATTTTCTGGATTTTATTTCTAAGTGGGAGAATTTGCACAATTGGTGGCTGACTAAATACTTTTTTGCCCCACTGTATATTACATTCACTGTGTGCACATTGATTAGGCAAGCGAGTATTCTGATTGTATCATTATTCTATGCACATTTTCCAACTCCAAACCATATAAACTTGAATGCTCATTGGATTGAATCAATTTCAGGTAACATGTATTGGTGTAATGAGGGAGGGTTTGGCATCAGTGAATAACACTTAATATCAAGGTGTGCATAATTATTAGGCAGCTTCATGACCTCAGGTAAAATAGGCCAAAAAATAGATTTAACTGACACTGAAAAGTAAAAAATTGGAAAAGGCTTTTCAGATACAATGCAACACTCTTAAAATAGCTAAAGTATTGAGGCGTAACCACTGAATAATTAAATGTTTTGTTGTTAATACTCAAATGGTGTGCAAAAAATGCATCGATAAGAAAAGATGCAAATTAAATTCAAAAGACTTGAGAATAATTAAACATGAAGCTACCAGGAACCCATTATCCTCCAGTGCCACCATATTCCAGAACTGCAGCCTACCTCCAGAAGTTTCAAGTTGTCAAGTGCTCAGAGACATGGCCAAGGTCAAGAAGACTGAAACTCGACCACCACTAAGCTTAAAATGTACAGTATAGATTGGGCAAAGCAATACCTAAAGACAGGTTTAATGGACAGATGAAATGAGAGTGACTCTTGATGGACCAGATGGAGGGGCCCGTGGATGGATCACTAATGGACACACGTCACCACTCCAGTCAGGTGCCAGCAAGGTGGAGGAGGGGTTTTGGTATGGGCTGCTATTATTAAGCATGTAAGTTGTTGAAAATGTTAAAATTGGACTGAGACAACTCCCAAATCTAGTGCCAGATTCTGGAAGATACTTTCTTCAAACAGTGGTACAGGAAGAAGTTCTCAGCATTCAAGAAGGCCATGCAGGACAATGCTTCATCACATGCATCCAAGCAAGGGCCACAAAGATGCCCGAATAATGACCTGGTCCCCTTCCTCTCCTGATTTAAATTTGATTGAGAATTTGTGGGCCCTTCTCAAACGTGATAATTACAGTCAGGGAAGACAACACACCTTTGAACAGCATTTAGGAGGTTGTGGTTGCTTCTTCCGCAAAAGTTCATGGTGAACAGATCAAGAAACTGACAGACTCCATGGAGGGAAGGCTCACTGCAGTTATTGAAATGAAGTGTGGTTAAATTGGTCACTGAATATTTTAGGACAAACATTTAAATTGTAATTTTGTGTTACTTATTTGTTATAATTACTTTATTTATAAATACTTACTTTATTTATTTATATATATTGAGAATAAACACGAGTTGGGAGATTTTCTTAAAAATTATGTGTCTAATAATTCTGCACACCAATTGTTGCCCAATAATTCTGAATTCTTATGTATTCCCCTGAGGAAGATCAAAACTATCTTTTCCTTTGTTTAACATTCAGGTTTGGGGATCGGTATTTTGGATTGAAATAAAGCATTGTGATTGTTCAACAATAAAATAAATCTTGAAAAATACAATATGCCTAATAATTGTTATATATATGAGTATACAGCACTATTGCCTTAAAGATGTAAGGGGCAAACAGAATATCCTAGAAATAATGAGGTGATATTCAACAGAGATACGAATTCAAGTAAAAAAAGTAATAAATAAAGGAAAGTCACATAATGAATAATTAGCTATATTTACTGTGTTAATATTGACATAAAGTGGGTGGAAGGTGTCATGTGGCAGAGGATTTCTTAGCTGCAGGCATCGAAAGCCCAGCCCATTTCCTTTAGAAAGCTCTTCTTCCCACAATGGACCCTTCCGTAGCAATCCAGCTGCAACCCGGCCACAGCAGAACGCCAGCCAATCACAGCCTGGCTGGTCTGTGGAACTGGGGGAGAAGTACCCACCTGCAACACAGACCACAGTGCATCAAAGCTGTTCTGTTCGAGCCAGCATGACTGACCATTATTGAACAACCATTATTGAACTTGTAAGGGCTTGAACAACCCTGATGAGTCACTAGAATATAGCAAGGTAAGCTTGACTAACCTTGGATGGTGCTGAGCGAATTTGTACTGCCCTATGCGGGTTTAGGTCCCATATTCCTAAGTAACTACAACTACCTTGTGATCCTACAGGCTCATTTAATGCATTTTCAGTTTTGCACGTGTTTTGGGTTATATTTGACCCAATTGAAACTGGTGAATAGTGTTTGGTTTCATTTTGCAGTTACTTTTAACAATAAAATACTTAAGTAAATTAAGTGAATGCTACCATGATTATGGTGCACCCTAGACCCATTATAATGTGCATTCTGGCCACACAGAGCAATGGATGCTGTTTAAAACTACAACTTTGAACACAATAGATCCATCATAGCTTGTCAGAAATCTGGGAGACCTGTGACAGGACCAAGACTTGCCAATCCAGATTCTTGTCTTCCTGACAGACATGACTACACCACCTCCTCCATGCTGACCCTTGCTAGAAATTAGCTAATTCGTATAGTGGTTGAAATAATGATAACGTACCTGGTAGTCAAGGGAGAGAGGAGTTCAATTATTTATTACAGCATTTGATAGTCTATTGTTGATGATATTACAGACTCGGTCTTACAAACTCGGTCTTACGATCTCATTTCATCTCAAAGAACTTCCAGTTGTCCTCTACAGACATTGCAACCTGGAATACACATCACAGGACTGTAAGCCCATTCGCTAATTACTGTCTTTGAATGAATGTGACTTCCTTTGTACAGATAAACAGATGCTCTGTTGTCAACCAAACACACTTCAACAACCTCAACATGAGAGACTCCCCAAGCTCGAATGCTCAGCCTCTTCCCTTACTCCCTTGCGTCCATGACTGCTAGGCTGCATTCAACTTCAACTAATCATTAATTATTCAGATGACACGATGGTGGTGGTAGGTTGTATTTCAAACAATGTAGAAACAACCTATAGGGAGGTTAGAGCCCTGTTAGAGTGGTGCCAGGTAAAAAACATCCACATCTGGTAGAGTGGTGCCACGTAAATAAAATCCACATCTGGTAGAGTGGTGCCTAATAGAAAACATCAACATCATAAAAAGAGCATATCATTAGAAGCATGAGAACACTGACGCTGTGGTTAAGAAGCACAAGAGCATCCAGATTGTCAGCTCACCTTCCATGCACGTTGATCTGAACCTTAGAGCCTGCACGTCTTTCATACTCACACATTAATACATACATTCTCAAACTCATTTATGTAGTCTGTATGGGCTCACCTGGATGTATTTTCCAGGTGGGGTAGGAGGTTGAGTTCTAAGATGAGGGGGCACTTGTAATTTAACAGCTTCCTTCAGCTTTTTGCTTGCCTCCTGGGTCTGTAAATATTGCATATGTGACCATTTGAAACCGTTTGAAAAAAAACACAGTTTGTGATTTAAACTTATTAATGGTTTTATTGTTTTGATTTAAATAGTGCTGTGTTAGTCATATACAGTCCCCTTCAAAAGTATTGGAAGGGCAAGGCAAATTCCTTTGTTTTTTATGGTCACTGAAGACATTTGGGTTTAGGATCAAAAGATGAGTAGGAGACAAGAGTTCAGAATTTCCTGGTATTCACATATAGATGTGTTAAACAACTTTGTGAACAACAAAAACAAAGTAATTTGCCTTGCCGTTCCA
Organism: Esox niger; assembly: GCA_016801105.1. Taxonomy (NCBI): domain Eukaryota; kingdom Metazoa; phylum Chordata; class Actinopteri; order Esociformes; family Esocidae; genus Esox; species Esox niger. Next base: position 42,643 of record JACXGJ010002594.1, on the reverse strand, counting down.
ATACCTTTGGAGGGGACTGTATACCGCTCTGGAAAAAATTAAGAGACCACCTCCTAATTTTTCTTTAATCAGCATCTCTAAATTTATGGCAGCCATTCCATTCCAGTGTCTGTTAAATTCTAACAAAGGCACACTTCATTTTACTCAATGAGGTACTGATTAGGTGATTACCTGAAACAAATCTAATTTAATGAGAAAAAGTTTTTAAAAAACACTGCTGTGGTTATCACTATCCTCTTGCAATAGGACCAGCTGAATGGCAAAAACAGTGCAAGTATTACCTTAAAGGTAAATTGAATTAAAAAAAATATATTCAACATGACAAAAGAGCTGAAAAGAAAAGCTTTGAGTGAAGGGTTCAGTTCTGGCTTTACTAGCAGAGTAATACAGTGAGCATCAGGTTGCTTCCATCCTAAAATTTTCAAAGACAGCAGTTCATAAGAACAAGGTCAAGCAACAGACATTGGGGACAACAAAGCTACAGACTGGCAAAGGGCGAAAACGACTGTCCACTGACCGAGATGACCGTCAACTCATTCGAATGTGACTCATCAACCGTAGGGTGACATCAAGTGACCTACAAATAGAATGACAAACTGCAGCTGGGGTAGGTGCATAGCGAGGATGGTTCGAAACAGGCTCCTAGGGGCAGGGCTGAAGTCATGTATAGCTAGAAAAAAGCCTTTCATCAATGAGAAACAAAGAAGAGCCAGGCTGAAGTTTGCATAAGGATTGGACCGTAGAGGAATGAGGGTAAAGTCATCTTTTATGACAAGTCACATTTTCAGCTTTGTCAAACAATTGGTCATCTACTGATTAGATGGAGACCTAGAGAGGCCTATAAGCCACAGTGTCTCGCACCCACTGTGAAATTTGGTGGAGGATTGCTGATGATCTGGGGATGCTTCAGCAAGGCAGGAATCGGACAGATTTGGCTTTGTACAAGACGCATGAATCAAGCCAAGTACAAGAACCTGGAAGAACATCTGCTTCCTACTGCTCTGACAATGCTCCCCAACTCTGAGAATTGGTTTTTCCAGCAGGACAATGCTCCATGCCACACAGCCAGGTCAATCAATGAGTGGATTGAGGAGCACCAGATCAAGACCCTGTCTCCAGACCCGAACCCCATTGAAAACACCTGGAATTTGATCAAGAGGAAGATGGATGGTCACAAGTCATCAAACAAAGCCGAGCTACTGGAATTTTTGTGCCAGGATTAGCATAAAGTCACCCAACAGCAATGTGACAGATTGGTGGAGAGCATGCCAAGACATGAAAGCTGTGATTAAAAGTCAGGGTTATTCCGCCAAATATTTATTTCTGAACTCTTCCTTAGTTTAAATGACATAGCATTTTGTTGTTGAAATAGAATATGAATAGATTTTCTGTGCATTATAAGAGGTCTGAAATCAATGCATATTTTTTTGTTATTTTGACCAGTTGTTATTTTCTACAAATAATTGATTATCTTTTATTTGAATTTGGGAGAAATGTTGTCAGTAGTTTATAGAATAAAAAAACTATAATTTAACTAAAACACATACCTATGAATAGTAAAACCAAAGAAACTTGTTTTTGCAGGGGTCTCTTTTTTCCAGAGCTCAGCTTGGCTCAGCTCAGGAAAAAACAAAGAGACCACTGCAAATATATCGGTCATCTCAGTCAGTGGACAGTTATTTTTGCCCTATGCCAGTATGTAGCTTTGTTGTCACCAATGTCTGTTGCTTGACCTTGTTCTTATGAACTGCTGTCTTTGAATTTATTTTAGGATGGAAGCAACCTGACACTCACTGTATCCCCCTAATCAGTACCTCATAAAATAAAACGAGGTGTGCCTGTTTTGGAATTTAACAGAGACTGGAATGGAATGGCTGCCATACATGTAGAGATGCTGATTTAAGAAAGATTCGGAGTGGTCTCTTAATTTTTTCCAGAGCTGCATATATTCTGTATGATGTTTCATCACTGGCTTACTTCCTTGTAGGACTTTGTCAAGAATCCCCATTTATTGGGCCAGACTTTTGCAGACTCATGCTCTATCTTTACATGGACTTTCCTGCAAATGAATCAAGACATTTAGAATGCTTTTAAAAGAGTTATGGGCTGCTAAATCAATTTATGCAGCTCAGGGAACCATGTCATTCCAAAATAAAGAAACTTTGAAAGAAATTGAGTATGACAAACCCCTACTGACTTTGACTAACATAAATCTGTATTAAATAGAAGGTTAAAAGTAATTGCTGTTAGTATCAGGATACTAATTTGTGTCCTACTACTAAAGTTATTACTTCTGCCACTACTACTACAATTAGTTTACACCATAGCTGCTACTACACCACCATTACTACTTGCCTTTTGCTAACACCACGTTGAACTACAACATACCACTACTTTAGCTATAGAAATCATAATCACCTTAAACAAATGTGACAAACAACATATTTTCTTTTGACAGGTTATATAAAACTTTAAAAAGGAGTTTACCAGATTTCATCTTGATCCACAAAACTGAATTCTCTATCTGATCCAGGTGGTTTGGGGGCTGCCATCTTAGCCAGCAAGCGTGTTGGTGTCTGAGTGACTTCTTACCTTTCAGTCAATGCAAGTTATACTGTTTAACATCACCATAGCAACGAGCAGCATGTGGCTGCAGGACCAGGGGCTACAGTTCTAGGACCGTAGATCCTGGACTCTCGTTATTCACGACAGCGTCACCTAACGAATTGGATAGCCATGGACCGGCACAAGTTTAACTAATAGCATGTTTATTAACCAGATGGACGGTAATCGAAGAGTGAGTATCTGTATTGAATCACATTTTGTTTTGTATAAAACAATGCTGGTGTCTTGAATTGGACAGGAAAGTTAATGTTAGCTAGCTTGTTGACTGAATGTTAATCAAGCTTTGTGTCTTGAAATTCATTAGACAGCGAACTTGATGTTAGCTAGCTAGGTTGAACTTCCCACAAAGGCTTAACGTTTAGTATAATAACGCTAACTAACTACCGTTATGATACCAAAGGCTTTATTATGATAGTCTTAAAGAAGGTACTACAATCATCTGTTAACGTATGATAACTTGCTGCACAACGAACTTTTAGCCTATTTGTTTCGTTGTATATTGAATCCATAGTATGATTTTGGCAAGCCCAACTAAGTGTTTTATATAAATTATTGACTTAATGGTCTGTCTGTCAGCTAAATCAAATCTGCAACCTACTGTCTTCAGTGTAAATGCTTGTTCAATTCTCATTGTTTTACCATTTTACTTAATTTAAAACAGTCGTTTGGTTCAGTAATAGGCTTGGGACAAATTTATGTCTGTGAAATAATCTTACAATGTTCAATTTGACCAATTAGGCTCTCTCCTTTTGAAGATGCATATAGCCATATAGGAAGTATTATCCTCGCCGGATTTAAAGATGCACCACATGCTGAAAGGTCTTCCACTGCTGGTTCTGTCACTCAACTGTTTCACCCAACAAGGTTGAGCAAGGTCACAGCCCATTTTGAGGGCCATTTCAACCATGCAGTTTTTCATGAAGGTAAAGTTTAAAACATTCTGTGAAGTTACAATGTGATGCATTAAAAGCAGCCTGAAAGTTATCAACAATTCCCTTTGAGCCGTGAATTAATAAGTCTGTCTCAGATTTGTTTGCTCTGACCAGATTCAGACACGTTTAAATAATATACAGGCCTAATAATACTTTTATCATTATGTTTCAGGATATACCATTCACAGATGTGTGTTAAGTTGCTGATCGCAATGACGTTACCACTGAATATTGAAGGGTCAGGAAAAGTCAGAAGTCAATAACATGATTTTTTATCTCTCTGTCTCTCATTGAAGGATGTAGATGGATGGAGTGATGTGGGGGGGTGTGATGGATGTTGGTCTGGGTATGGTGTAGGGAGGGGTTATTGTTTTATTGTTATTGTTTGGGTTTGGTTAATATTCAAAAACTTAAAATGTATATATAATTTTGAATCTGCCCCCAGTCATCCTTGTCTTGCCTCTCAAAAATGACAAATTTCAGGTTGAGATTTACTGACTGCAAAAGCCATAGCAAATACAATAGAATATAACAATATATTTTTCCTGAGGGAACTTGGTTTGTGGGTATCAGACACATACAAAATGTAGTATGCATTCAGGATTGTACTGTGTTTACAGGTATATATAAGATGATCCGCTCTACAAACATGTGGTCAATGTTGGCAGCCATGTCCAATACAATAGTTAATCCCAGCATGCCCATCCACATGAAAGGAAATGTCCTCAAGCAGCCCATCCATCCTGCCATGGAGGTTCAACACCAGCAGCAGAACAGAAGGAAGCGGTGGATCCTTCACAGCCCCATCCATCCCACATCACCCAAAGACATGTTTCATTACAATGATCACATGAAATAAAATACAATATAATAGATTAGAGTTCAACTTATTTCCCCAGAGAACTTTATATTTATAGTTATATATAATACAACATAGACTAATATAATGAGACATCACAGAATGCACATGTTGCATATGTACATTGAGTGGTAGGTAACAGAACCCTGTGTGTGTAAGGACTGTAATTATCCACAGAATGAATAGAGCATTTACATATTTAGTAGTTATATTCCCAAAAGATGTGGTTGAATGGTGTTCAAGGCACTAGAGAAATCCACAAACACAAGCCTTGCATGTGCTTTTGGTTTATCCAGATGGAAGTGTATATGATGAAGTAATGTAAGGGCACCATCATCTACACTTCTACTCTTCCGAATGCAAACAAGTTGATCTGCCAGGTTCTGGACCGTCTCTTGTAGTTACAAAAGTACCAGATCTTCAAAACTCTTCATCACTGATGTAAGAATGACAGGCCAGAAGTCATTGGGAAGTCTGGGTCTGCTCTTTGGAACAAGGCAGCTGGCAGTGGTCTTCAACACAGCTGAACTGTATGTTCCTCCATTTAAAAAGTTCACAAAAGACATGGGCCAGTTGTTTGCAGCAGGTCTTCAGGAGCTTATTACTGAGGTTATGAGGACGTGATGCTTTGTTGACTTTTGCTCTTAGGTGAAATTATGCCAATCAGTACTCATGTTGCAGGATTTACATTGGTTCTGTTTAGACTCAAAACAATGTTGTGCTGCCTTTCCAGGCATCACACATCTGTCCACATTGAAATGTATTTTTCACCTTTTCTTTAGACCGTTTAGTTTTGTTAATTTGCTTACTTAATTTACCTGGAATCAAATCAATGAATCTTGACACCTATGTAATTATGTACATTTGTTTCTACTGTAATGTTATTTTAAGTTATTTAATTATCCAAGGCTTATAATTATAACATATTTTCAAATATATTTCCTATCTTTGTGGGTATAATTGTCTCCTCAATCATCATCACAAATCCTGAGAAAGCCTTCACGGCCTCATCAAGTGTATGGTCACCTTTGCAAAATTCTAGGGTCCCAGAAATGCCGTCCTCAAACAGCAGCCTGAGGACAAACACTGTTTTGCGGTGGCGCTAGGTGGCACTGTCGTCGAGAATAAGCGGGTCTTGAAACTGCAGCCTCCGGTACTGCAGCTACATACTATTGCAACTTAGTGCAGTGACACTATCCTTGATACTATGCTAAATGTTATTAGATCACATGAAAGTAGTCTTGTCTAAATATAGCAAGAGAAAGGTGTTCTAGCCGTAGATATGAAGCATTGTAAAACTTGGGAAACATTGTTATCGCATCAGCAATTAGTGTAGAAATGTATCATAACATACTTAACTTTACATACAATGTTTTTAATCAATGAACAGGAAAGCTAATGGAGCCTAACCATAGCTGTTGAACTACGTAACTTCACATAATCAGAATTCAGTTTTTGACGGACCGCGAATACAGAGCCGGCCTAGAAAAGCGAATGTCTCTTACTGAGTCCGTCACTGACTGACTGGTTGGCTAGCTAGGGCACCCCTTGTTAAATAGCAGAGTGGTTAGAGAAGCGGACCTGTGAATTAAATATCCCGCGTTCGGATCTCCTCACAGGCAAAGCGAGGTACGCGTTATGAATTATTCTCTGAAGACAAAAACGTTTCTGGCTAAAACCTTCTGCATTATAGTAAGACTGAAATCAAACAGTTTACGGTTATATTGGGACTGTTTCTGGTGGATTTTCAAAGTACGCATCGGTGCTTGCGTTTTGTGGCAAGATAGACAAACACATTTGCGCTAAAACATACATTAGTTACGTTATAGTAAGCCTTAACAAAAACTGTATGCGGTTATATTGCTACTGTTTCTAGCATGGAAAAGTTCACCTTCAGTCTCGCTAGCAACTGCTCGGTTCTTATGTTCTTAGGACGTTAGTAGATACTAGTATGTAGTTACTGTATCAATGTCATTCACGAATGTTATGCCAAAACAATGTTGTTATGCCTTGAAAGAAAAAAAACAGTATTATGCCATGAAAGGAAATAGTTTTGGCAGACACTAGCAATTGCTAAATTCTTGAGTATTCCAGTAAGTTAGTAGATACTGGCTAATACGCGGATAAAACGGCCAATGGCAGAGGCCATACAGTTCATATACGCTATTTGTGGTGGAGCTAAACGTAGTAAGAAACTTTAGTCGGTTTAACTGTCAGTATCATTCACGAATGGACAATTAGCTGTTAAAACGGCCAGTGGCAAAAGAGGATTAGTTCAGGATATACACAAGAAGCTATACAGACACCAGTGAAATGTACACCTCTGTAATGTTGTGGGTAAAAACAGCCTTCCACGTGTGCAACCCGGGTTCGAATCTCAAGAAGGTAGCAATTCTTATTGCTGGTGGGCTGAACTATGCTTGCCTGTTTTTTTGTTAAGGGTCTCATCTTGTTACAGTAAAGTATGAATTTATGTTGCACACAACATATGTTAAAAAACACACTTTCATCAAAAAACGTAATTACTGTTTATAATCAGCAGAATGGCGCTTCTGGGTAGCCTTTTGTCCTATTTCTGTCCTCCGACTACTGTGCAACTTTTAGCCTACCAAATTCAGTGAGCTGGCTTTCTCCGTTAAGCGTACTGTTACTAAAATAGTGATTTCTATAATTAAATGTAATTATAATATATATTGTATATACAAACACCTACATGCATTATAATTATGCATAGTTAATTGTTATCTTTGGAAACAAAGAAATATACATTTACACTATATTTAAACTACTATCCTGTATCTTCATACATTAGACCATAGCCATTTTGTACTCTTAAATTAATTCAAATTAATTTGTTAATATTCTGAAAAGTACAGTCATTTTATGCATTATGCTATGCAAGACAGTTACTATTCATAGATAAATGCCACTTCTACCATGTGTTTGTACTGTAGATTTTTTAGAACAGTTCCCATGTAAGATGGCTTTCAAATTGCTCCATTCTGTTATAGGGGCCCTATGACATCAGCTCATTTACTGTTATATTATCTATGGTTCTAGCAATATATTGTAGCATACCTTTTCATATTTTCACATTTTGCTGACATGAATACAAATATTTTTTTGTACTGAAACTGGAGTGTACAGTAAAACTTGATATCACTAGATATCCATTAGCTTGTCTGTTAAAAGCGTGCCTGTAAACAGATGCTTCCCACACAATGCTTTCTAATACAGTTTAATTCTGTGACTTTAGATTTGATACCTACAATTCCTCATCAATGGCAAAAGTGTTTTTTTCCATGATGTGTTTCTGTTATCATAAATAGTAGAGCTGTTTTGATCTGTCTGCAGTTACATTAGAAGACTGCGATTAGACAATTGTTACCCAAATGGACATTTGAGAGTTAGTAGTAGAGAAAAAGTGAAAAGAACATGAAATGAGATGTAATAATATAAGAAATTGCAGTGTTAAAGTATTCTGATGCAGACAACATTGCAGAGGACACTTGGGTCATAATACAATATTAGTTACTGTTAAATGTTATCCCCCTCAATACTATGACTTTAATGAAATATCTGTTTAATAAAGTCACAGACAGTTACTCTCTTTGTGAGTCTTTAATTAACACTGATCTGCGTACCATGTGTTCTTCTGCCCTGCGTACCATGTGTACTTCACCGCATACTCCTGCAGCACCCGGTCATACACCTTCACCAAATCCACAAAACTCATGTAGATTGGATGGGCATTTTCCCAGGCCACCCCCCAGGATCCTTGCAAGAGTAAAGAGCTGGTTGATTGTTCCACGACCAGGACTGAGTCCAAATTGTTCCTCTTAAATCTGAGGTTTGACTATTTGCTGAACCCTCCTTTCCAGCACTTTTGAGTAGACTTTCCCAGGGAGGCTGAATAGTGTGCTACCCCTACAATTGGAACACACCCTCTGGTCCCCTTTTTTGAACAGGGGAACCACCACCTCGGTCCGCCACTCCTTAGGCACTGCCCCCGACTCCCATGCAATGTTGAAGAGGTGTGTCATCCAAGACATCCCCTCCACATCCAAAGCTTTCAACATTTCTGGATGAATCTCATCAATCTCCGGAGCTTTGCTACTTTGGAGCTGTTAATCTACCTCAGTGACTTCTGCCAAGGAGATTGACGATGCTTCCCCATCAGCCTTCAGCTCTGTCTCTACTATTGAGGGTGTGTTAGTGGGATTTAGGAGTTCCTAAAAGTGTTCCTTCCATCGCCCAATTACCTCCTCAGTTGAGGTCAACAGTGTCCCATCCTTACTGTACACAGCTGATAGCGCTCCACCTCCCCCACAGGTTCCGGCTCCTTCCCCCAAAGAGAGGTGACGTTCCACGTCCCCAGAGAAACAGCCCCTGCCGCCCAGGTTTGGTCCATTGAGGCCCCTGGCCTTCACTGCCACCCATATGGCAGCGCACCCAACCCCAGAGGTTCCTCCCATGAGTGGTGGGCCCATAGGATGGGGGGATAGAGGGGGGTGCCATGTTTCTTTTTCAGGCTATGCCCGACCGGGCTCTGTGGCAAACCCGGCCACTAGGTGCTCACCGGCAAGCCCTCCCTCCGGGCCTGGCTCCAGACGGGGGCCCTGGGCTTCCTCCGGGCAGGGTCACTCCTCCTCTACCTTGATTTTTCATATGGTAAATTTAAACCATTCTTGGTCTGGCTCCTCCCCTGAGACCACTTTGCAATGGGAAACCCTAACAGGAGCACTGGGCCCCAGACAACACAGCCCTCAGATTCATAGGGACACACAAACCGATAAGGTGATGGTTCCCGGAGAGGACACCATCGAAAACAAAATTGATCATTAACAACAATGCCTGAAATCAAAATGGACTGAAAAAAACAGGGTAGCCTATTGCTAAGGGTTATATTTGAGTTCAGACTGTTCTCATCTTTGGTAATTTCTTCAACATGAGCATGTTCAGTTTAGGGTTAATTTAACATAGTGAAAGCTAAAAAAATTTTCCTCTCAATAGCTTTTACATTGAAAAGTATGGTTTTGAAATCAACTGCAGTGAGAGTAGAGACCTAAAGTCCTCACCCATTTTTGATGATAGAACAATCTTTTTGATGATGTCAACAGAACCACAGATGTGGTCAAAATATACATTAAGTTGTGATTTAGGGTTTGGCTGACCGCCACTATTTAAAATAAAAATTAAATAATGATAGATAATTTCCCTCATTTTAGGAGGTTAATCAAATCATTGTTTGTCATGAGGTAGTTTGGCCATTGCCTGTGAAAATGCTATACAGTCTGGATACAGACAACTGAGTTTGTGTAAACATTACATCACTGATACAAGACGAGAACTACAGGACCCTTGATTGGAAACTAACTTCATTCCTTACAATCTAAGATTTTCTTAAATGACCTGATATGGTAATTTCATATGTATGAAGGTTTGTTTCGCGCAAGGCAGGTGGGAAACTCTGTACGATGGCAATACCAATATTGGACTTTGATGTATTTCTGATGATGCATAATGATCCACATTATGCCGGCTGTCATGGTATGTTAGGATAGTGAATCCTTTCCTATTAAATGTAGAATTGTTCCTTATTTAAAGGTAGAATTTGTTCGCAGGTGCAACAGGATATGCATGAGTGTTTTGTATGATATTGTAGCATGAATCATAATATACTGTATCTCAAAGTTCTTTGAGAATGAGGTAGATGAGATTGAGTTTGTAAGACTGATTATCGAGTCTGTAACATCAACAACAATAGACTACCAAATGCTGCAATAAATAATTGAATAGCTCTCTCGCTTGACAACCCGGGTACGCAATTACTATTTCAATCACTATACGAAAAGGCAGATTTTTTACATTTCCAATAAGCAAGACTCAAATCAAAAGCCATTTTCACAATAGTAGCTAGTTATCCATATGTAAAAGGAGTAGGCATTACATTTTAAGTGACTTTCCTACAAATACTTAAAACAGGTAAGGGGCACCAAATTTTCCAACTTATGTTGGGTCTGTCGTTTATTCCATAGATGAGATCTAAATAAACTAAAGGCAGTCCTACCCAGCTCTGAGGAGAGCAGTGTAATTCACGTCTGTGATCTGGTTTTGTGGCTGCTAGGAATTTACATGCAGAGACCTGTTTATTTTTTAACCAACCAAGCCAGTAAATTCATATGTATTATAATCCAAGACAAGTACATCCAAGCTAGTACATTTATATTTATTAAAATGGAAAAAGTGAAGATCATATGGTTTGTTTTCTTAGCATTTAAAACCAGTTTATGCTCTAACATTGATCTCTGCAGCCTCTTAAAATCAGACTCCAGCAGCAACAATACATCACTAGAATACATCACTGTGTCATCTGCACACAGTGGTTTAGGTGTAAAACCAGTATACCATTTAGAGACAGAAATTAGTGTCGCTGGTTGTTGACCAAATATTTCAGAATCTTATCCAGATGTTCCTCCCTTGTGCAGTGGCAGGACAAATGCTGTTTTCCAGACTTAAGGAATATTTCCTGAGATGCTAAATTTAAAATGTGTGTCACTGTGCCAGTAATCGAGGGCACAGCTCACCTAGGTAATTCTAAAATGTCTACTCTTGATGTTTTTTGGTATCTATGAAGAGCAAAGCAGCTAGGACCTCAGTGACTGTGAACTGCTAAAAATAAAAACAGAAATATTCAATTGGGGGGCTGAAGCCAGAAAGACACATTAAAGTGACTGGCCAGGGTCATATTTACGATGTTTCCTTTCAAATAAGAAATCAGCAGACAAAGCGCTTATTGACAGCATCACATATGTAAACATTTTCCATAATCTTGTTGAAATCAATGGTTTGCCCAGGCTTGATTCTTCTCTGGGAAGAGGTTTTCTAATTCAAAGAGAACCATGGATTGCTCCAAATTTGTATTTTGTATTATTTATATAGATTCTTAAGGGGGGTATGTTTGTCAGCCAGGGAGTTAAAAAAGTAAGTGTTAAAACAAGATCTGGTATACAGCTAGTGAAGAAAAGCTCAGAATAAAATAGATGTGTAATGTTGTGAGAGATGTTTATTATTCCTCTTTAATGGTTAGAGTTTGTCAGTCTCATAACACCAACAGGACAGTGGTCATTGATATTGTTAGCATATTAAGGAAGGTTTTTCAGGATATTTCTTGTTGGGAAGGGGTGGTTTAGTTATCAGCTGAATAAGATTCAGCTCTTTACAAATATCTTTTTAACATATATAAGATCACTCAAAATCAAGAATTCAGATATTGCATATTTAGACATTAAATAAGATAATTTGCTAAGGGCAGTGTTTTTCAACCCTGCTCCTGGAGGCACACTGTCCTGCATGTTTTACATGATGTAGCTAATCAAGGACATGATAATGAGCTGATCATTTGAATCAGGTGTGACAGAGCAGGGAGAGATCTAAAACATGCAGTGCTGTGTGCCTCCAGGATCAGGTTTGAAAAACACTAGCTTAGTGTACCCGGAGGAGCCAATTGAGGGCGATATACTCCCACTAGATTCAGTTGTGAATTTTTACCAAGTTACACTTTTAGAACTAGACATTCATATTGCTTTGGAACATAAGTTGAAATGCACACAGATATATTTAGGTTTCACTCTGCATAAATGGCAATACCCCCACCTCTGCCAACTATCTGCTCCATAAAAAAATGTACTGCCAAAAAAACAGTCAAGCAAAGCTTCAGAAATAATCATATGTCTAAGGCGAACAAGTCAGTGCACTAAGATACAAGATATACCATGATAATGATCTGAGAACAATAGTTTGGAACAAAACATTATTGTTACCACCCACAACAATCATGTAGATGTTTTCTCTAAAATGATTTGCATGATGTTCATATGTTTACATAGTTTTTCTCTCTCATTGTGTCAAACAATGCTAACATAAAAAAAACAAATATTTCTGAATGGTCTGAAGAATCTATTTGTGGTCCAATAATTTGTTCCCTTTGTAATGCATGATGCATAATGCAGATGTAATATGTCCTATGCCAATTGGGTTTTCAGAAAAAAAACATGTTGACTGAATAGAATCTGATTGCTTGATATGCTCTTCATTTTTTCACTTTCACAGGATAAGATCCACTAGTAGGGAGCAGGTTTGGTTCAGAGCATTGCAAAGGTTTCTGATCAGGCTACAATTTCGTGTAGTTTTGGTTTGACAGAGCTCACTAAGTGACATATCGACTTGTAATTCCCCTCTTGTGACCCCCAGCCGTCTCACAACATTGTTGTAGCCTTGAATTAGTTTACCTGAATATAGCGGTCAAGGGCTTGAAAACAACTTGAAATAATTCTGGTGTGGTAAGTCTGGAATACATCTAATACATGGTATGGCTGCGGAACCTTAGGATTCGTCGATTTAACGGAAACCTCAGAGCCAAGAGAATCTTTTTAGTGTGTAGAAAAATATAAAAACATGAGCTTGTTTGACCTCTGACCCAATAGGGCCCTATTGTAACAAAAATATTTACTGCCCTTCACAATATTTGTGCCCCATGGAAGATGGAGAAAAACATGTAATAATAGTTTATCACCTGTATATGACTGGGATTCATCTGGTATATGTTAATTAATTAACTTTTGTGCTCATTGTTAGTAATAATAATGTGAAAGCATGGCATTACTTGACCTCTGACCCAACAGGGCCTTCTTGATAGAGAAAAATATACAATTACTGTCCCACTTGGTAAAGTTGAGCAAAAATATGTCATGGTTGATTCATTACCTTGATCATGCACTAAAAGGTTTGCTACATTATTGGAACTGTAATTGTAACCGAGTTCCATATCCAGATATACAGTTGACATTATGTTCTGAAATGTTTCTGCATTTTGTTGATTTGCAGGCAACAATGTGAAAGGTGCACCCAAGTAATACGATTAATCCATTGAAATTGCTGAGTATCTCCAAAAATACAGCTCTGGAAAGCTGTATTTTTGCACTGCACCTTTTTCTTTCCTTTCCAAATATTTTGGAAAAAATGTTGGATAGAATGGTTTTGATTGATAAAATGAAGGGTTAAATTAAAGAGACCATTGCAAATGGAATGCTTCTGTTCTTCAAAAAAAAACTTCCTTTTCAACTTTTTTGGATAGAAAAGAAAAAGTTGCAGTGGTCTCTCAATTTTTACTGGAGCTGTATACTGTTTAAACAACTGATCTCACCTTGTCTACAAGTGACCTCATCCTGTCTCAGACATATCACCACCTGTAACAATCTCAAAATATGGTTCAGGCATGCAGAAGGTCAGGGATGCTCTCTCTGTTATAATAGGCAAGAATTGGATTACTCTCATGTTTTGTTTTCTATGCCAATGCTTTGATTGTGAGGTCAGACTTTGCAGAAATTTGTTGAAGAAATCTATTGAGATTTAAAGTCTACAAAACACACACTGCAATGCTCTCTCTAGACAGGCTGACCGGCTAGGAAACCATTTACCTCCGTGGCTAGGTATCTATATAAAATGGTTGATTTGGAAATCTGGAGTGTAGTTTATTGTTTTAACTGTGTTATGATAAGAGTGTTATCCCCATCTCCAATTTGTATAGCAACTAGATTAGTCTAGATTCAACTTTATTGTCATTGAACAAGTACAAGTACAGTACAATGAAATGCAGTTGGCATCTAACCGGAAGTGCAAATAAAGGAGGGCAGAATATGTACAAGTATTAAGTATAATTTACTAGTGGGATGAATAGTTGTGTGGGCACAAATGGCAGTAATCAATTGCATTCTGAATTTGAAATCAAGGCAATTTGATGGAGCATGTGCCACTGAAATGCAGGGATGGCAGCAATGAGGTTCCCAAGACAGAGTGTGTATGTAACAAATGAAAATACAAGTACAGTGGCAGTTCTAAATGTGCAATGAAGAAAATTTACAAAAGTCGACATACAGGAATATCAGCAATGACATCCATCAGGCAGGCGATACAGGTCTCTTCGGTCCATTACCAGTAGGCTCAGGAACAGTTTCTTCCCTTTCACTGTAACCCTGTAGAACTCTGTGACCCAGAGAATTGTGAGCTCTGTGACCCATCACTTATCACACCCCCCGCCCCTCAGGTCCTTGTTGCACTACTCCCTTGTACTACTCTGACTCTGCCTTGCAAAGCCTGATAATGGACGTTTTTCAGTTGTTGCAGGTACGTGTCTACTTCAGGAACCTCACCGTTGCTATCCCTGATTTTATTGGCACATGTACCTTGTACATTCAATTAGCCTCTTTGCACATTAAGAATTGCCATTGTGCTTACATTTTTTTTACTGTTGTTTTACACACATCTACCTTGAGGACCTTAGTATCTCTGCATCCCTGTCGTTCATGCTACCCTACGACAATGCTCCTTTATTTGCCTCGTTGCACGTCTAGAATGCCATTTCGAAATTGCAATTTGTACTCAGAACAACTATTATCCCACTTGTAACATACACTATGCCTCATCTTTCTGACCTCTATTTGCCTTAATTGCACATTCATTATTGCCATTTGCACTGCATTTGCCTTCATTATACATCAGCACATTCCACAAAATACTGTATTTGCACTTCTGGTTAGATGTTAACTGCATTCCGTGGTACTATACTTGTGCTGTTCAATGACGATACAGCTGAATCTAATCTAATAATTATTTTTGTGAGATGCTTCTTAATTGTGATGATATAGCAGTTTCAACACCATTTGGTGATTTCACAAATGGACTACTTGAAGTTGAAACCAGGTTTAAAAAACGTATTTTACCCTGTGACCAAATTAATAGGATTTTCATGGTGTGTTTCTTGGGGGGGATTACCCCTTTAAAATAATAATTTTAATTTGCCATAATTTCTAAATATATACCTCGTAATATGTGAACTTTCCTGTCATGAATACACTGTTGGAAATCCATTCTTACGAAGCTACTGTACAGTATATACTAATGTTCAAAATATCATAACTGGATATGTCTCCACACCGATTTATAATCCTAAATACATCAAGGTGTAGACCTTCTAATTGGAGTCTATTTGAAAATGGTTATAAATCTAACTTTATTTATCTTAAAATGAAAATTGACACAGGAAAAGTGCATCTGTGTTACGGTATTTTCTATAGTCACCGTATGTTCTGGAAATTATATGACCTGGCAAGCTAATGCGATGTCATGCAAAGTACCTTCCGTGTGTCTGTGCTTTATTATAATGACAAGGACGTTGAAAGTGTGATGTTGGAAAAAATTGACTGCTCATGATTTCATTGGAAACTTCACACAGCATCATGACTATGTCCACAAAGAAGTCTGCTAAACTATAAAAAAAATTATAAAACATGCTGTTTTTTGTCTTTGTGGAAAAAGTTAAATACTATTAGTTGAACAGCAGTGAAACACCTTTGAAACAAACTGGATTAAATCACTGTTAAAGAGAACCAAGTTTATAGGAACAGATGTTCAGGATATAGGATATTTTGCCAAAATTTAAAAGACAAAAAATGATACAAAATTAATATGTCAACTAGATGGCAATCTAATCCCCAGATACAACATATGCAAAATAGGGCCCTAGACAGAAATAGGGCATAGGGAATAGCATTCCAGTTGGGACACAGAGAATGAATTATTTTCACATTTGAGCAAGAAAAGGAAATGATTTAGGAACTTCGCCACACGTTGTTGAATCAGAGGAAAAACAGACCCACAACAGCGGGAAATTACCTTGGAGAGCGGATATCCAGATCTCCAAACAAACTCAAAGTCACACAGCATTCTGACAGTTCTATATTCAGATGTAGCCTGTTGGGATTTTCAATTGCAACCAGATGGATTGTAACATCCCATTGTGTTTTCACCATCTATCAATGCATCCCTTCTCTCATCATCCTCAACAACAGTCATAGAAACCAATGTCTCTGTGGAACCTATGACGGCAGCCATGTGGCTCAAAGACAGCACATCTGAGAGGCAGTCACCCCAGGAAGGTGGCCTGGGCTGCTGTTGCGGAAGTGAGTGAAGGGCACTGGTTGGCTAAAACCCTGTGGAGACATGCATCTGTTTCCTGTCCTGGCTGGCTGCCCACTGCCAAGAGTTCTAGGCAGGAAGGGGAGAGGGTGGGGGGCCACGTTTGTACAGCTGCACCGACCCCCATGTGAGAAGACAGAAAGAAAATGAGCAAAGTTGATTTGGCACCCTGTGATAATCACATGCATATTTATTTTGTATAGCACTTTTCAGAAACTGAAATTTGCTTTAAAAGCTAATAAAAATGTGTTGTAATTTCAAGGTATGTTTGCTATTAACCAATTTCCATGCATGTTTTATTTCCCTGTCCAAAAGCAATATGCTGCCAAACTGAACCATACTTTACAGGTTAACTAGTATCATATCTCTGATCTAGTGCTAACTGTCAACACTGACTCAAATGGATAAGAAGATATAGCGCCACCATGTGGTTTCTCTGGATGTGTTTTGTGTACAGTTATGCTCAAAACTTTGCATAACACTTGGAGAATATGTACCATTTGTAAAGAAGTCCTGAGTGAGCGAGTTCTGTGGGTCAGAACAGAATGGCACAATTAAGAAAACATTTTATTGACGGGGTCAAAAGTCTGCATGCACTTAGTTGTTAATACTGTGTATTGCCCCCTTTAGCATCAATGACAGCGTGCAGTCTTTTGTAATAATTGTCTATGAGGCCCCGAATTCTTGCAGGTGGTATAGCTGCTCATTCATCTTGGTAAAATGCCTCCGGGTCATGCACTGCTTTGGTTGTCTTGCATGAACCGCACGTTTGAGATCTCCCCTGAGTGGCTTGACGATATTAAGGTCAGGAGACTGTGATGGCCACTTCAGAACCTTCAACTTTTTCTGCTGTAACCACTGGAGGGTCAACTTGGCCTTGTGCTTAGGGTCACTGATATGCTGGAAAGTCCAAGAGCATCCCATGCGCAGCATTTGTGTAGAAGCATGCAAATTGTGAGACAGTATTTTTGAATATCATGCTAAATTCATCTTGCCATTCAATTTTCACAAGATTTCCCGTGCCTTTAGAGCTCACACCCCCCCAAGGCATCAGTGATCCACCACCATGCTTCACTGTGGGGATGGTATTCTGTTCACTATAGGCCGTGTTGACCCCTCTCCAAACATAGCGCTTATGGCTGTGATCAAAAAGCTATATTTTGGTCTCGTCACTCCAAATTACAGTGTGCCATAGGCTTTGAGGCGTGTCAAGGTGTTGACGGACATATTGTAACCAGGCTTTTTTATGTCATTGGCGCAGTAAAGGCTTCTTTCTGGCATCTCGACCATGCCACTCATTTTTGTTCAAGTATCATTTTATTGTGCTCTTTGAAACAGCCACATCATCCTTTTCCAGAGAAGCCTGTATTTCTCCTGTGGGTTTTTCTTTGTATACCAAACAATCCTTCTGGCAGTTTGGGCTGAAATCCTTCTTGGTCTACCTGACCTTGGCTTGGAATTAAGATGTCCCTGAATTTTCCACTTTTTAATAAGTGATTGAACAGTACTGACTGGCATTTGCAAGGCTTTACATATCTTGTTTTATCCTTTTCCATCTTTATACATTTCCCTTACCTTGTTACGCAGGTCTTTTGCCTGTTCTTTTCTGCTCCACATGGCTCAGAATCTAGCCTACTCAGTGTATCCACGTGAGAAGTAACAAACTCACTGACATTGAACATTTCCAACATTAACATTGTTCTTTTAAGAACGCATGGTTTTGTAGCAGTATTCCATTGTAACTGAATAATTAAATATAGCACAATCACCTATTAAGTAATGGGAGCTTGCATGCACACAAGGTATGTTCAAGACATCAAACACAACCAACCATGCTGACAAATGAACAAGCCTCAAGTCTAGAAATTAATATTGCCTCAAGTCTAGAAATGATACTTCTGCAGCGTAGCTTTCCCTAAATATTACACTAACACCACCATCTTTGTGGAATGCAGTGTTTGGTGTTCTTCAGTCACAATGGGCCCCATATTGTTCAAAAAGTAAACTTAAGTCTGCCAAACTGCACTTGAAAACAACAGTCAAGACTACATGAAGAATGCTCAAAGGACTGATGAGTCAAAAGTGGATATTTTCGGATGGCGGGGCCCTGTTATGTCTGGAGGAAAACTAAACACAGAATTCCGCTGTTTTGACCCCTTAGAACATTTTCAATAATAGAGAAGTTGATCCCCACATTCATGTCGTGACAAAACCCACACATTAGTGATGACTACTCTATGACTACAAGATTTATACATGTATATATTTTTTTGTTTTGTCTGAATGTAGTCACTGTGGTATTTTGGAAAAAGAAATTGCAGAGTCATTGTCATGGACTGAATTTGAGCTGCTGTTGTGAAAAGGGTGTTTGTTATTTCAAACATGTATAGGTATCATAGGTGGAATCCCAGGGGGATAGGACCCCCCTTTCTGGGGAAAACTATGATTTGTCCCCCAAATATAAATGTAATCAGAACTACGTAATTTCAATAATAGTAATAAGATGCAATGAAAGCACTTGGGCGGCATAGACACTTAATAGCGGTTTAAGACTAAAAAAATTCCAACACCCCTGCCGTTCGCCTCACAATAGTTTGATCCACAACCCCCCTCAGCAGTGGTGCCTTGTGCAGGTCATGTGTGAGAATGTGACAGTCTGTTGTTGGTGGTTGACTTTGTGACAGTGAGGTGACGGACTGCTCCGCCATCTACCGCATTCTCAATCTTTCCAACAGACATGAACTCATCCCGGTCCCATTCATTTGTCTTGTCTTGTCAATTATTGTTCACACCAGGTCCCCAATCAATCCATTAGTATGTGTTTAAATGTTTCTCCTCTGCTCCCCTCAGTTGTTAGTCATTGTTTACATGTCACGGTCTGTTGCTGATGTTTGTGGTGAGTCTCGGTTTGTTTACTTTACTTTAATATTACGTTCAAGTGCTCTGTGTCTTTTGTTGTGTTGCATTTGTCTTTGTGTTTAAAAATAAAGAACATGCCGACCGCTACCTCGGCCTGCGCCTGGTCTGTTTAACCCCACAACGTCATGCTGTGACAGACTTTTAGTAATTAGTTCAAACAAAGGACATGTTAGACATTTCTTTTACAACTCAATACAAAAACATTCTACCTGTCACCAGCCTTCATTTTCTCTGCTATGAATGACAGCTCAAACTTTATTAGCTAGTGGTTAGCTTTTGCAGCTGTTTGAATTTGAATCAATGAGAGAAGCTTGCAGTGCGGTGTATGTAGTGTTCCTTAGCTAGCAAGGTGACAGACTTCATGTCTACTGTCTGAAAGGCACAAATGCACGTAGCTAACGTGAAGTTAAGCCAGTAAATTTGTATTATGTTGGTAGGGTTCACACACAATAGCTGAATTTGCAGAGCTTAAGCAGCAAACAAACCGATTGCGTGAACTTAAACAGTATTACAGCACTATTGTTGGTGTAATTGCTCTTGAGAAAATGTTGTGATTGTCCCCTTGACATCAGATTTTTGCCCTTGATGGGTATGCAAACCCACAGAGAAAAACCAACAAGGTGTAATCTTTCATAGTGATAAAATTTATTTAATTGTGATAACACCAAATAAGCAAAACTTTTTTTTTGACATTAGGATCAAAATATGATGGAAAACACCAATAAGGTGCCTTCAGAATATTTCTCCAGATTTAATTTATAAGTGTCTTAGTTTTGCCACCAATCTACACACAACTCCATAACGAAAAAGGCAACAACATGGTTTTTGAAACATATGCCAATCCATTGAAAATACAACACTGACATACACTGATGAGCCAAAATATTATGACCACCTGCCTAATATGCTGTTAGTCCTCCCCATGCCACCAAAAAAGCACTGCACTGAGGCATATATACTACAAGACCCCTGAAAGTAACCGTTGGTATTTGGCACCAAGATATTAGCAGTAGATCTTTCTAAGCCCTGTAAGTTCTGAGGTAGAGCCACCCTGGATCAGATTCGTTGGGTCAGCACATCTCACAGATGCTCAATTGGATTGAGGTCTGGGGATTTGGGCAACACCCCTCATGTTCTTCAAATTTCCTGAATAATGTGTCCCTCCAACAGCTTGTATTCTCACAGGGCATCCTGGTACCGTCACTTCCCCAGCTAAATAGCACACCTACACGGCCTTCCACGTGATGTAAAATAAAATGGGGATCATTGGACTAGAGGACTTTCTTCTATTGCTCCAAGGCCCAGTTCTGATGCTCACATGTTCATTGTAGGTGCTTTCGACAGTGGACATGGGTTGTCATGGGCTACAGCAAGGTGTGATGCACTGTGTAGTTACACATTCCCCCCATAACTGTCTTTAAAATTTTCAGTGACTTGTGCCAAAATTGACACTGTCAGTTCAGACAAGATGGGATAGCCTCTGTTGCCCTTTGTGGTTTGTCCCTCGGACCAATGTCGGTACTTACCACTGCTGACCGGGAGCACCCCACAAGCCTTGCCGATTTCAGAGACTCTCTGACCCAGTCATCTGGCCATAACAATTTGGTGCTTGTCAAGGTCGCCTAGGTCTTTACTTTTGCCAATTTCTCCTGCATCCAACAGATTCACTATGAGAACTGATTGTCCACCTATAATATAATCTACCCAGACCTTGACATGTGCCTTTACTACAAGATGATCAATGTTATTCGCTTCACCAGTGAGTAATGATGATATATAACATTAGTACAGGAAAGTACTGACACATTGGCAGCACAATAGTGTTTCCCAACCATTTCTGTACCAGTGACTTGTGAGTCATGGTCCTAATCCTAGATGTTAACTAGCCCATGTTTCAAACAAATACAAAAAATTCAACTCACCACTTTAACCGTGCTTCTGCTCAAGTTATGAGTAAATACGAGTAATTAGCTTAATTCAAGTTGATCATCCTTAATTATTAATAGGTTTAATATACTACAAAGTTATTCATGAAATGCTTTGGTTCATAATGTGTTCATGCAAAGCCCCAAAAGTGAAGAAACAAAACTAAAACAATAACAGAAGATATTTTCAAAAGTAACAGAATCCAAAACAATAATCATCAAGATAGAAGAGGGAACTTAAACATCAATGATCTGAAACAGCTGAGGGCAGTAGCGGCAAACAGGTGTCTGTGCTACAAATGATGGGGAGAGGATCTCACTGGTACAGCAGTCCTGCCAGGAAGTGACAGACAAGACAGATGAAACGGCAGGGGCAATCTAGATTCCCAGAGCTCCGTCAAAACCCATGGAACCTCCAAGGAACAGGAAGTAAGGCCTGGCTGAGATGCAATTCCGCAAATGACGACCGGGCAGTGGGGTTGAACAGAACCTCTGTTACTTTTCTCCAAACAACTGCTGGGGGCGATGGTTTTCTACTCCCAGGTGCGGGTTCTTGCGCCAGAGCCAGAAAGCTGTCGGGTTCACTAATCACATCCCACGACCAACAACCCCATTAGCTTATCTTCCTTCTGCAGCAGATATTTCAGTCTTGTTTTGTCTTTTTAAGTCTTCTTTTCAACAACTGAAATGCATGCTGAGTCAGGTGATTGACTTTTCCGGTCAAGAACAACTTTCCAGTTTAAGGTCCTGAAAAACTCCACTTGGTTGCTTCAGTAGTATGTTTAGGGTCATTAACCTACTGCAAGGTCAAGTGCCTTGCAATGGGTTTTGAGGCATTAGGTTGGATCTGCACATACAATATTTGTGCACACATCCTACTGCAGTCACCAGCAGTTACGTCATAAATAAAAACAAACCAGCAAGTTCCAGTGGCACCCATACATGCCCAAACACACCTCCACCATATTTAACAGATATGTTAAAAGTTAGTGTGCCAGATCCTTTTTTCCCACACCTTCCTCTTTCCATCACTCTGGTACATGTTAATATTTGTTTAATCGGTCTACAACACCCATTTCCACAACTTTGCAGGCTGTTTCTTAGTTTAATTAAAATACAATTGTCACAACCCTGTCCAAGTCACTTGTGATACCTCTAATTCAAGCAAAAATTTTAAACACCACAAATGCGTATTGGGGCCAAATAGAAGCCTAATACCAAAAAAGGATTCACATTGATAGAATAAAATGTGAATCCTGCAGTGGTCTAATTCTTTAAAAAATTAAAATTAAGCTAAGACAAAGACAAACTACAGCTCTGCAAAAGAATTAGACCACTGCATCTTTTTCTTTCCTTTCCAAAAAAGTCAAAAAGGTTTTGAGTGAGGAACAGATGGGTTCAAAATAAGAGACCACTGCAAATTGAACTCATCTGTTCCTTACTCAAAACTTTCCTTTTCAACTTTTTTGGATGCAGTGGTCTCTTAATTTTTTCCGGAGCTGTATGTACAAAAAGGAGTAGAGCTCTGTGTTCTACCTACTCTTCCCCACTCTAAGCTATTACAAAGGATTTGGAATATGGCAGCAGATGTGAAAGAGAATGCTAATATTTTGATACATTTGATAAAAATACAGCAGCCAAATTAGAAGCAGCTGACAAAATACTACATTTGTTTCATTGTCCAAATATTTATGGAACCCTGTTTCTGGTGAATGTATTTCATGACACTTTCTTCAAAGTTTCTACAACAGGCATAAGCTATTTAGCTAAATTTAAATAATTTAAATATTAAAACTGTCATTGATAGGGACAAAGTAAAGGAGTTTGCATCCCAGAAATGCATCATCAAATTGTAAACAAACTACATACCCCAACCTGCAGATAATCTTTTCAGGGAGGTGGCTTTACCCGCTACTTAAACCCCCTCCCCCACGGGGTGAACATTTCTGATGATGTGGTGTCTCACTAAGGCTCCAATACTGACAAACTAGCCTACTAAACACTAAAATGTACCTACTTAGCCAAGCATGCACTTAACTATTGTTCACTCTCAAATACTTCTGATTTCTGGGAGATTGTATATAACTTACAGGCGTCAAGGAGACGCTATTAAAATGCAGGATACTGGGATATCTGCACAATCAATACCTTTCTCATTCGAGCACATGGGAACAGGAACTAGTCTTGTTCACTATTGCAGGTCCCAAGGGAAGGGCCAACTATCGCTAAGCATGTTCAACACATTAAATTACATTTTTAGTAACGACATTGAGTCAGACCTAGCTTATACTTCGACAGATTTCAAGGCCGACATTACCTGTCAGTTTTTTTTCAAGTTTAAACTCACAACGCAAGAGAACGATTCTTGCCCCATTCAAGTACAAAATGGTAATTATGTTACCAGGCTTGGAATTATGTCATTTTAGGGGCAAGGCCATTTGGCTTTCAGTGTCCCAAAACCTTTAAGGGCACAAAAGCCACATGCCCGGACACAAATGCCATTCAGTGAAATAGGAGAATTTGGAGCTTACCATTGAAAAACAGGAATGCTGATAAGAAAAATACATGCACGCCAAAAACCTTTTCTTTTTTTTATATCATACTCTGAATAATAACAAAAAACGGATATGTTTTCCACATAAAAAGTTTAACTCTCATGTTTTAATCCTTGAAATGTGCATAGATTCTGGAATTTGGTTCATTTCAGAAGTTTTTAGTTGAGAGCATTCACATGATAACAAAAAACAGGCAAGTGTATTGACAGTTAAGTAACATTAAGGCTAGCTAGCCAGAAGGCTAACATTACCTCAGTTACACAAAAGTAAACTCCAAAGTATCCCAAAACATCACAATCCCATGCACTAATGAGTATGACCTAAATAAACAAATGTAGTGACTTATGTGCGTGGAGAATGTCATTTTGGTTTTTAAATTTTTCACCACAGACACTGCCATGTCTTGCGATGTCACCTGAGCTCTCAAAAAGCATTCAGGTGTATTCTCTGGTATTCTCCCACTCGGAGGTTGGAACTTTCATACTTAGTAGTTGCTCATTAACGCACCCTCCAAAACAGAGAGGTTTGATCTAGTTAAGCACGAAATAGGTCTGCTATCTATTGAACTATAACCAGCTAGCTTGCTTACTTGAATGTAGTCAGTTCTTGTGGTTGTTCTCAGTTGCAAACTACAAATTTACAAATAAACAAACCGACTGCTGACCGCAAGATTTTGACAATAGCAGGGTCACAAAGAACATCGTACAATGATTTTTGGGGCATCACGGTTTTTAAGAAAAAAACATTCAAAAATATTTTTAATATTTATAAAACTCTTAACCACCAATATTTACACAATCTGATATCACCGTGTGGGTATTGTTCCAAAAACATACTTTTTTCTACAGGACCATCATTGCAACTGCCCTTTAGTTAGTTGGCTACCCCAGTCCAATGACAGAATATTCCTAAACCTAACCTTTTTGGTATCTGTGCCAACAAAAATGATGATGTTGACGGAACAACACCAACATGGCAATATCAGACCGGTCATCAATATTTGCTCCTTCCTTTTCTCACTCACCTCCATGTCACCTGCTCTCTGTTGGCATCCTCACCCTCTATCGCTCTCTTTCTTTACTCAGAACATACCAGAGTGTACATGAAATAAATTTCAGTAAACAAGTTGCTTGCCATAATGTTCAGGAATTGATTACTAACCATTTCTGATCTGAATTTCAATTATTATTATATAAATAAACATTGACTCCCCTCTTGTGGTACTGTATACTTGTAACATCTGACTGGTACTCATTTTCTCACTGCTCTCAGCTTACTTTTTTGAGGCTGCCCAGAAAACTGATTAATGTCACTGCCATCCTTCCTTGTGCTCAAGATGACACACCCTGTGAATGAAAGCTGACTAATAAAACTGCTTGCACATAAAATCAAACAAACACTAATAATAATATTTATCATAAGCAAATACAACAATACAGTATACTAAACGAATATGCAATCAATGAAAACGACTACTGTCTGCAAACATAGCACATCCAGCCCCACATAAATGATTTTTCAGACTTCACGTGTGCTTTCTGAACTTTCAAACAAAATCATTCACGTAAATCATTAACGTAAGTTGAATACGCACATGAACACCATTCGGATGGTTGATTGATTAGCACTAGCAAATCGGCCCGTTTTCACCAAAAACGTTTGTTTACATTCCATGCAATTGACGCTTTTTAGCAAACTATTAGTTATTTCCCAAATTACAGTTCTAGCGCAAAATCACGTTTTGATGTTAAAACTATAACAATAGCCAGGAAGATATACGTAACACTCATATCACATTTTAGTTTCCCACTTCTTAATACATTGGAAAGTAATATAAGAGTAGGGTTCATCATAGATTGTAACTACCAACACCAATCGACCCACAGCTTCTGCGGGAGTACGGCAACAACCCTTGGACAAATCACACGCGGAACTAGAACCGGTATTAATAATACCGGCATTTTGTTAAGCTTGGTTATGATTACGTTTACATGATTATTTTTGCACGGCGTTGCATGGTTTGCCTCTTGTAGCATAGCGCATTTTTATTGTATTTATAATGTATACATCAATATATTGGGATGACATATTTAGCATATCTGAATATTGGGGGGATGTCATATATATTGTAATTACGGCCTTGGTGTACAGTTGTGCTCACAAGTTTGCAATAATAATTAATAATGCATCCTTCGGTTTGCCTGTTAGGAGATCCGAACGTAGGACCTATAGTTTACATTTAACCAGGGGTGGTCGGTCAGTCAGTCAATCAATCAGTCAGTAAGAATGAGACATTCGCACTTCTTGGCCTGCTCTGCTTACGTGGTCCGGCAAAAAGTTACTAGTAGAAATTATAATAGTTACTAGTGACTAATTAATATGTACTTGTATCTAATGAATAGTTACTAGTTAATCTGGAATAGATACTAGTAACTTTGAATAGTCAAGTCAAATGTATTTATAAAGCATATTTAAAAACAACTTATGTCAACCAAAGTGCTGTACAGTCAAAACATAGCCAACTAAACATATTTACAAGACATGACAAGCAAAAGCAGAAAAAAATAGGTCTTAAGTTGGGATATAAAAATGTTGCAACTAGTAGAGGACCAAATATATAAAGGTAGGCTGTTCCACAACTTTGGAGCAGTAACAGAAAAGCACAATCTTCTTTAAACTTCAAATGTGACCGTGGAATGCACAAAAGCAGTTTGTTGGACGACCTAAACCTAGCAGCTGCATTTTGAACAAGCTGAAGGCGAGACAAGGTAGACTGACAGAGTCCCATGTACAAATAGATACAATAGTCCAAATAGGAGGAAATGAATGCATGATAAATTGTCTCTAAATCCTTACAGGAAAAAATGGGTTTCAATTTGGCAGTGACCCAGAGTTGGAAAAAGCTGCCTCTAACAACAGCATTTACTTGTTTATCAAAATTGAGATCTGAATCAAAAATGATCCTGAGATTGTTTGCGTAGCCATGTACATTGTTGTAAAGGGGCCCTACGTTATTAACGATAACCTTGGTGGAAACTGTGAGGCCAAATACAATCACTTCTGTTTTTGCATTATTTAATTGAAGAAAGTTTTTAGCTAGCCAGTAATTAACATCTTTAAGACGATCAGAATGATTTCAGGGATTTTGTTTCATAAATTTTCAGGGGAAGGTACAACTGAGTGTTATCAGCATAGCAATTGTAAGATATGTTGTACAGTGGGGATAACAAGTATTTGATACACTGCTGATTTTGCAGATTTTCCTTCTTACAAAGCATGTAGAGGTCTGTAATTTTGATCATAGGTACAATTCAACTGTGAGAGATGGAATCTCAAACAAAAATCCAGAAAATCACATTGCATGATTTTTAAATAATTTATCTGCATTTTATTGCATAACATAAGTATTTGATACATCAGAAAAGCAGAACTTAATATTTGGTACAGAAACCTTTGTTTGCAATTATAGAGATCATATGTGTCCTGTAGTTCTTGACCAGGTTTGCACACACTGCAGCAGGGATTTTGGCCCACTCCTCCATACAGACCTTCTCCAGATCCTTCAGGTTTCAGGGCTGTCGCTGGGCAATATGGACTTTCAGCTCCCTCCAAAGATTTTCTATTGGTTTCAGGTCTGGAGACTGGCTAGACCACTCCAGGACCTTGAGATGCTTCTTACGGAGCCACTCCTTAGTTGCCTTGGCTGTGTGTTTCAGGTCATTGTCATGCTGGAAGACCCAGACACAACCCATCTTCAATGCTCTAACTGAGGGAAGGAGGTTGTTGGCCAAGATTTCGCAATACATGGCCCCATCCATCCTCCCCTCAATATGGTGCAGTCGTCCTGTCCCCTTTGCAGAAAAGCATCCCCAAAGAATGATGTTTCCACCTTCATGCTTCACGGTTGGGATGGTGTTCTTGGGGTTGTACTCATCCTTCTTCCTCTAAACACGGCGAGTGTTTTTGTCTCTATTTTTGTCTCATCAGACCACATGACCTCCTCCCATTCCTCCTCTGTATCATCCAGATGGTCATTGGCAAACTTCAGATGGGCCTGGACATGCGCTGGCTTGCGTGGGCTGCAGGATTTTAATCCATGAAGGCGTAGTGCGTTTTTTATGGTTTTCTTTGAGACTGTGGTCCCAGCTCTCTTCAGGTCATTGACCTGCAGTTCGGGGCTGATCCCTCACCTTCCTCATGATCATTGATGCCCCATGAGGTGAGATCTTGCATGGAGCCCAAGAATAAGGGAGACTGACTGTCATCTTGAACTTCTTCAATTTTCTAATAATTGCGCCAACAGTTGTTGCCTTCTCAAGCTGCTTGCCTATTGTCCTGTAACCCTTGCCAGCCTTGTGCAGGTCTACAATTGTATCCCTAATGTCCTTACACTGCTCTCTGGTCTTGGCCATTGTGGAGGTTGGAGTCTGTTTGATTGAGTGTGTGGACAGGTCTCCTTTATACAGGTAACAAGTTCAAACAGTTGCAGTTAATACAGGTAATGAGTGAAGAACAGGAGGGCTTCTTAAAGAAAAACTAACAGGTCTGTGAGAGCCGGAATTCTTACTGGTTGGTAGGTGATCAAATACCTATGGTATGCAATAAAATGCAAATTAGTCATTTAAAAATCATATAATGTGATTTTCTAGATTTTTGTTTTAGATTATGTCTCTCACAGTTTGTGTACCTATGGTAAAAATGACAGACCTCTACATGCTTTGGAAGTAGGAAAACCTGCAAAATCTGCAGGTTATCAAATAATTGTTCTCCCCACTGTATTTCTGAAAGATAGAGCCCAAGGGAAATGTATATAACGAGGGCCTAGGACAGAGTCTTGTGGTAACCCAGAGGTGATTGATGCTGAAGAGGAGAAGTTCCCAATATTTACAGAAAATATCCTGTTTCTCAAATGTGAAGTAAAAAGCTTTAGAGCAGTACCCTGAATGCCAACTTCTAGTTTAAGACGGTCTAGACGGATGGCATGATCAATCGTGTCAAAAGCAGCAAAGGTCAAAATTAATTAAAATAGCACAGATTCCATTGTCGCTAAACAACAATAAATCTTTTGACACCTTAAGAAGAGTTGATTCAGTGCTATGGCATGCCCTAAAATCTGTCTGGAATTCATCCAGAATATGCTTTTCATTTAAAAAGTTTAAAAATGACTTTCTCTAGAACTTTGTATTGGAATGGCAAATTTGAAATGGGACGGAAATTATTAAGGACAGTTAAATCAATATTTTTTTTTTAATAAGGGGTTGAACCACTGCATGTTTAAAACATGATGGGTCAGTGTCATTGAGGCAGCTATTTATTATTGACAGTATACTGGGACCAGTAGTGTCCAGCAGTTCTTTAAAAAGGTGTGAGGGAACTGTGTCCTGGGAGCAGGTAGTAGGCTTCATGTGTGAGACTATATCAATCACATGTGAAAGAAATACAGGTTTAAACTGGTTAAAAAGAACAGAACATGTGGCTAAATCAGAGGGGTTGTGATCTGGAGGTAAGATGCAAGATCTTATGGCGTCCATCTTGCCAATGAAGAAAGACAGGAAGTCTTCACAAGTTTCAGAAGTCGCTTCTGGAAAAGCAGTAGCAACTGGACGTAAAGCCTTGTTTATAACTCTAAACAAGACTTATGATTATTAGAGTTGTTAGAGATAAAATCTCAGAAATATTTGTCATTTACTCTTTTAACAGAGAGATGATATTGAATTAAACAATCTCTCTGCATTTCATGACACTAGCAACTTGTCCTTGTTCCATTTCCTCTATGCTTTTCTGCACTCTTGTCTGAGAGTATGGGTAACATTATTTAGCCTGGGCTGAGTTCTAGCTTTAGCTCCCATCTTTTTAAAAGGAGAAACAGAATCCAGGGTGCCAGAGCAAGTGGAATTAAACATAGTGACTAAGCCCTCTGTGCTCAGGCTCAAGGGAGCCTCAGTACTGCCGATGAGGGGAGACGCCTTGTAAGCATCTGAGAAGAGTTTGGCAGTGGAAAGGTTAAAGAGCAAGAGAAATTGCCTGATAGTTGGCTTTTAGAGAGTAGGCATGGAAGGGTGGCATTAAAAACAACAGGTTTATGATCAGACAAACAAATATCATCTGTCTCAACATTGCAAATGGGAAAACCAAGTGACAAGATCTAGTGTATGGCCAAGCTGGTGAGTAGATTCTATAACTGCCTAAGTGAGATTAAACAAGTCAACAAGCGGTAAAAACTCTCTAACCATAGGCTTAGCTGGACAGCAAACATGAATATAAAAATGATCAGAAAATGATCAGAAGCAGGTACAATAGAAGATAGGAAGTCTGAGAAATCTTGGGTAAAATCCTTATCATATTTAGAAGGTCTATATACAATCGCACATAGCATTGGACTTGACAGTTCCACCTTGATCAGCTGTACTTCGAAACTTTGGTATGTTTCAACTCATACAGTGTGACACTTAAAATGATTTTTTTTAAACAGCTGCTGTTAGAAATCAGCAGTGACGTATAGTGGTCAAATAATTAGAGCCCATATTAAATCAAGGGACAAGTTTTTTTAAATAATTGCAGCACGGATGTCATTCAGTGAACATTCCATTGTCTTCTCACTGTGAAGATAGTTGCCAGCTAGTCTATACATTGAGGGCGTTTCTACCTAACACAGATCATGTTTCTAGAAGTTAACCCCCATGCCAAATGGTCAGTGTAAACACTCCACATTCCTGAGGGAGAGATGATATAAACACAGTTATCCCTGTTGTTCTCATTATCTAGGCACATTCACTTCCACTGAAATATACATTCATATTGTCATAATAATTTGTGAATATAATGCTCAGATTCCACACTGCTAATCCTCCAACACGACCAGCGATTCTAGAGGAACAAAAAAAAATCAGTCGGTGGGAGAAAGTTCAAAAAGAGGACTAAATTAACCGACGTTAAGCCATGTCTCAGACACAAACAAATCTAATTCACAACATTCAGAATAAGTTTAGTTTGAAATTGACATTGCATTTATCAAGGCCATTTTAACGGAAATGTGATCGTCCAGATGGCATGTAAACACGTAACAGGATCACCAGGTTTCTTTGGAATGGGATTGTAGCCCAGTGAATGTAAATTACAGTGGTTGATTCTTCTCATGTGAACGTGAGTTCTAACCCGCAGGTACAGCACTGTTTGTGCTGGATCCGGAAGAATAGGTACGAGGCAGGTATGTCTCAGAGAGATTAAAGGATTGCGGCAGGGACGATCTCCAGGAAACACTGAACCACTTGGCCAGGAGGTTTGTTTAATCCTGGCTAATATGCCACCGTGTTTACCCAGTTTTCTGCAACATTTCCTCTTGCTAGAGGTGCAGTAGGGGAGCTGGCACAGACTTGCTGGTAAACGAGGGAGAGAACTCCTGTCCCCCTGGACTAGATCAGCAGCGGCGGCCCGAATATCGAGGAGAGTTTGGTGTTCATATACTATGAGCTTTAACTTTAAAATAGTTACTAGTATGTTTTTTGGATTATGTTAAAATGGCTTGCCATAGAACTGCCACATTAGTCCCAAATAAAAATATTTTGAGTATTCAATATTTAAAGAAAATAACATCTGGTAAAAGTATGTAGTTTTCAGACCTAAAAAAATGCTACGAAAACAAATTAATATTCATTTTCAACAACAAAGTACAAATATGTTAAGTTAGATTCAGTTCAGAAATCAATAATTGGTGGAATAACCCAGATTTTTTATCACAGCTTTCATGCGTCTTGGCATGCTCTCCACCAGTCTGTCACATTGCTTTTGGGTGACTTTATGTCACTCCTGGCACAAAAAGTAGCTCAGCAATGTTTAAGGGATTGTGACCATCCATCTTCATCTTGATCAAATTCCAGAGGTTTTAAATGGGGTTCTGGTCTGGAGATTGGGCTGGCCATGACAGGGTCTTGATCTGGTGGTCCTCCATCCACACGTTGATTGACCTGGCTGTGTGGCATGGAGCATTGTCCTGCTGGATAAACCAAATCTCAGGGGAAAATTGTCTGAGCTGAAGGAAGCAGGTGTTCTTCCAGCATAACCTTGTACACAAAGACAAGTCTGCTCGATTCCAGCCATGCTGAAACATCCCCAGATCATCAGCAATCCAAATTCTACAGTGGGTGCGAGACACTGTGGCTTGTAGGCCTCTCCAGGTCTCTGTCTAACCATTAGACCTAACTCCATTCCTCAACAGTCCAATCCTTATGTTCTTTTGCAAACTTCAGCCTGGCTCTTCTTTGCTTCTCATAGATGAAAGGCTTTTTTCTAGCTTTGCACAACTTCAGCCCTGCCCGTAGGAGCCTGTTTCAAACCATCCTTGCCGTGCACTTCACCCAAGCTGCTGTTTGCCATTCTTTTTGTAGGTCGTCCTACTGTTGTTGAGTGACAGTTGTTTTCACCCTCTGCCAGTCTGTAGCTTTGTTGTTCCTAATGTCTGTTGCTTGACCTTGTTCTCATGTCTTTGGAATTTTCCAAATGGAAGCAACCTGATGCTCACTGTATCCCTCTGCCAGTATATTTTTGGTGAACAGTCAAAATAACAAAACTTGTGTCAGTGTCCAGTTATTGGACACTCATTGACACCCTCCCCTTTTCAAGTTGGCCCTGGATGAGCTGTTGGGCTCTGCATCACTGGACCTGAAAGCAATGTTGTGTGCCTTTGGCAACTGTCACACATCTGTCTTTCCACGGCTAACCCTAAACCTTTTTACGGCTTAACAGACGTCTGATCTGGTCATTTGGAAAGAGCAGCCATCCTGGTCCATTTGAGTATCCATGCATGGGATGATGTTCTCAAAGCGAGCATAGAAATAGTTCAGTCCCTCTGGGAGAGAAGCAGGCACTTCCCCAACACTACCTGTATAGCCTTTATAGTCAGTGATGGTGCTCAGACCACTCCACATATTCCTGATATTGGAGCCCTTATAGAGAGATTTTACTTTGACTCTCAATGGGCTTTTTGACCCACGTTTTTTTATTAGGAAATTATTTAGTAGTTGTATGTGTTACAACGTCATCGATACATTAGCTTATTTAACTGGTCATGGACTCTGTGTATTCGTTGCTATTGCCTCCAGACGCCTCTCTGAACATTTCCCAGTCTCTGGTGAGGAAATGATCACTTGCCTCCGATTCGTCCGTCCATTGTTGAATGGACCTCGTCACTGGCTCCTCTTGTTTTAGCCTCTGCCTGTAAGCAGGGAGGAACAGTATCGACGCATGGTCTGATATGCCGAAAGCAGGACGGGGGAGGGTTTTATATTCATGATGAAATGGAGAGTAGATACTGTCTACAGATTGGCGCAGTTTAAAAATTGCCAGCAACAATAAAAAGGAAGCCTCTGGATATAAACATTCAAGCTTATTGATAACTCGAAAAAATTATTGACTACTCGAAAAACTTAATTGAGCACAGCCCCAGCTGTACACAGCTGTTAAAATGACTGATGTAAACTCCCGGGGTAGATAGTAAGGGCAACATAGAATCGTAATATGCTCCAGATCAGGAGAAC
Source organism: Esox niger (assembly GCA_016801105.1). Taxonomy (NCBI): domain Eukaryota; kingdom Metazoa; phylum Chordata; class Actinopteri; order Esociformes; family Esocidae; genus Esox; species Esox niger. The sequence goes on along the minus strand of JACXGJ010002594.1, from coordinate 9,259 downwards.
ATCCAGAAGAAATACAGTCCACGTCCAGACACCAAAGATTATTTACCATGAAGCAGACACCGCCCCCTCTGCTTTTACCAGACACTGCTGTTGTATCCTGATGATTAATGGATAGCTCTTTCGAAACAATGACCGCATCTGGGTTTGAGGGATCCAGCCATGTTTCAGTGAATATCAGAATGTTACAGTTCTTAATGTTCTACAAAAAAAAGCTAGCCTGCTCCTAAGTTTGTCCAGCTTGCTGTCCAGTGATTGGACGTTTGCTAAGAGAATACTTGGGAGAGGAGTACGGCTTCACCGCAGCCACAGTTGGACCAAAACTCCACCCCACTTCCCCCGCTTTCTTCGTCGTCTTTGTTTTCCAAATGCTTGCTCAGGTAAGGTAACAAAGTTGTGGGAGCATGAACAACGCCAGCCATCCTAAATGGCGCCATCTTAAAAATGGTGGAGGGGAATGGCTTTGTAAGCCTCCGGAATGTTTGTATACACATTGTCTAGTCTATTATCTCCTTTGGTGGGGCAGGAAACATTTTCGTGGAATTTGGGAAAAAAAGTATTTTCAGATTTGAATAGCTGAAATCCCCTGTAACCACAAAAACACCATCCAGGTGTGCCTTCTGTTGTTTGCTAATGGCAGCCTGCAGTTCTTTCATTGCTAGTTTAACATTAGTATCCAGGGGTATGTATTCTGCAATAACAACATTTGTACAGCAGATTGTGAGATTATGTGTGTATGTGTGGAATCAGGATTGATGATTATTCTTAAGAGTATGACGTTAACTGTATGATTCACCACACATGGAACATGTAATGCATATGAGAGAAAGAGAGAACATAAAAGAGAACTTTAATCAATGTTAAGCTTTTCCAACAAACCAGCACTATTGTTTTGTTGTATTATTTATCCTGTGGTATAAGTCATATAACTGGTCTGACATCTGGGAACTGTAACAGATTCTTGGGTTTCTCATTAATTGCTTATTCCTAGGTAGGTACATATTGATTGACTGTTGAAAGATATCAGTAAGGAGTAGGGTACAAAATAATTTCCAAAGCATTAGACATACCATAGCATTAGACATACCATGAAACACAGTGAAGACAGTTATCATCAAGTGGAGAAAATATGGCACAGCAGAGACTTTATCAAGAACCGGATGTCCCTCCAAAATAGATAAAAAGACGAGAAGAAAACCGGTCAGTGAGGCTTCCAAGAGGCCTACAGCAACATTAAAGGAGCTGCAGCAATTTCTGGCTAGTACTGGGTGTGTGCTACTTGTGACAAATATCTCCCGTATTCTTCATATGAATGGGCTCTGGCATAGGATAGCAAGACGGAAGCCTTTGCTTACAAAGAAAAACATCCAAGCCCAGCTGAAGTTTGTAGGAACATACATCAAGTCTCCCAAAAGCACGTAGGAAAATGTGTTATGGTGTAATGAAACCAAGATGGAAAAGAATTCCAAAAGGTATGTTAGGTGCAAAAACAACACTGCACATCACCAAAAGAACACCATACCCACGGTGAAGCATGGTAGTGATAGCATCATGCTTTGGGGCTGTTTTTCTTCAGCTGGAACCGGGGCCTTAGTCGGGTGAAGGGAATTAACAGTTACGTTAGAAAGTTGAAGATGAAGTTCACCTTTCAGCACAACGACCATAAGCACACATCCAAATCCACAAAAGCATGGCTTCACCAGAAGAGGATTAATGTTTTGTTATGGCCAAGCTAGAGCCCAGACCTGAATCCAATTGAAGTGATATTAAGGGTTGTGCACAGGAAATGTCCTCGCAATCGGACAGATTTGGAACGCTTTTGCAAAGATATTGCCATGTCAAGATGTGCTAATAGACTCCTACCCAAAGAGACTGAGTGCTGTAATAAAATCAAAAGGTGCTTCAACAATGACTCGTTGAAACCCACCAGTCAGCCACCCAGGCTGTTTTTTGCCAGATTTCACTACTTTTTAGGTCCTAGAATCATTTCTGTAACAGAAATCATCTATTATGATGCATTCTGGTGATCACAACCCCTTTGGCTACAAAAACCCCCCACATCAAAACAGACTTTTGGGACACTATTTTGAAACCTCATCTCTTAGAATGGCAAAAAAAAAAATTACGATAAACGTTTCTGCAATAGGGTATGGTTATTTATTTTTTAAATATTTATTTAAGTATTGTATGATTGTTATTTTCTGGTATTTCCATGCTTTTATAGTCATATTACAGTGTTTTAGGCTGAAATAAATGAATAAAATAAATAACAGAATGTCAAAAATATAGGCACCCCAATAAAAGTCAGTTCCTCTACCTAGAAATAAACCATTATAACATTATTTAGAAAGAAAATACATTACTCCAGTTATACCACAATACACCTAACGGCCACTAGATGGAAGCACGAGATCGGTAATTGCAGTTGGGACAGTGTATTATTTATAATTTCTTTCAATTGACCAAGTTTTTCCAAAAAAAACAATAACATCCCCATACTATATTGAAAGAAGATTTGTTTTACATCACTTTTGTATATACAAACGATGCTGTAGGATACCATTGTTCATAAATAGCGATGTACTTACTTCATATGTGGATGGTTCACGTTTCTGAGCTGTTGGAGCTGTCTGGCCATTATGCTAACGCATTGCATCCAGATACTGTTTCCATACAAATTATCATATTCTAAATACTCTTGCCCATTCAAATCTAGTCTAAAATGTTGATCTAAATGTCCTTTTTCGGAATAAAAGCAATGCAGGAATGAATGCGAAGCAAGTCTGTTGATACTCCATTGTCTGCAGATTGGGTAAGGAGTGGCCACTTGGACTTGAGCTTGTGCCATAGCCCATGTGATTCCCTGGGAAAGCTACGTCAAATGCTTCATTGGAATTAGCCGCTAACCGGTAAGGAAAATCTATAACCATTCGGAATCAATAAATACAAATACACAGTATATCTTCTTCCGCGGATATGCGGATGGTGAATGCCCAAGTTTAAGGGAGTGATCACTTATGCAACCAGGTTATTGTGAGTTTTTGATTTTACATTTTTCCCCCTCAAAGATTTCAGTTTGTGGATAATTCAATTGAAAAAATGATAAAGGTCATATTATAAGTGGAAAATGTTCTGACATGATTTATCTTTGTTTATTTTTTTTACATCACAAACACCTGGCATTTTAACAGGGGTGTGTACAATTTTAATATCCATTGTACCTGGTGACCTGATTCTGGACAGCCTTGTCAGTTGCATTCCGTGTGGAAGGACTCTTCATTATTGCGTCTGTAATACAGTAATCAGATATTGTACTTTAATGGTCTTACATGATTTTGAGAAAAATTATAAATTAACCACAAGAATCGAATAGCCATGTACAAAATAACTTTGAAGAATTGTCCTGAGGAGAAGGTCTTTAAAGCTGGCCTTGTTCCCAGCTCCAGCCCAGGTGGTCAGAGCATTTGTAGCATTTGCCACACTCTGTATTTCAGCTTCCATGCCAGCCTTAACAACAAACCTAAAGATAGAAGCATTAAACGATTTTACACTTGACAGCTCATGTTAAATGTTTCCAACCACTTTACATAAAAAGAAAACTGCTTACCAGTCTGTCCTGAAAGTCTGTGTTTTGCTTCAACTGTGAATGAAACTGCAACAGGTCTTTCAGGTTGTACAGGAGACAACTTGGACACAAGCAAGCACTGTGGCTATTTTGTTCGACAGCTTGCACAGTTTCTCACTCATTGTGGCCAGGTGGCACAACTGAAGTGAATTACCTGGACCTACAAAAAACACAGTTAATCACTGTCACATATCACTGACAAATTGCACGATATTCAAGGCAAATTATATGTTTTATGAAGACAAGATGCTAGCGTAACTAGTTTTGTATTTACCTAATTGTAGAGCCTGCTATGCCCTGAGCTCAACAATGTCTTCAGTCATGATTTTCTCCAAATATTCTGAAAGTCAAGGCAGACAGTTAATCATTCAGTCCTAAATATCAGATAATTTTACACTCTTTCGAATGTGAAGAGCTAAAACCTGACCTAGCGCTCCCTTCTTGCCCTTGAAAATAAATTAACATTGACAAATAAAATCAAAAGCAACATGCTTTAATAACATTAGTCTAGCATCTGTTTTAAGTGAATGAACCGACACACATCTTTGTAGCAGTCCTCCACATGGTAATCACATGGTGCCGTGGAGTACCTCTCTGGTGCAGTCTTTCTTGTCATCTCTTCATCTGTTGTTTCCATGCTGGAACCATTTTCGTTCTCTGGCTATACACACATGCAGTCTCCCACATATCTAGGAAAAATGTATTTTTTTAAGCAATTTTACAGAACAGGACTTAAAGAACCAAGTCATTAAAATGATACGGTTTTCCCATTACTACGTGGGATTTCTAGTTAGCTAACAACAAGGGCCGGAGCTTGTATTGAGTTAACACGGCAATTGTCTCGCTGTACTACTCAAAATTGCTGCTGTGCCCACTACAGAAATGGCGGTGTTCAAACACAGTAAAGAACAGTCCCACATGGGACCTTAATTCAGGATAAAAGTGTTAGGCAACAGCAAGAGATGGCTGTTTCTAACCTGTGTGTGTGTGTGAGATTTCAAACTTGTGAGTTTTTCCAGGCATCTTGACTAACCAAAACCCAGCTACTGTGGTTCAAGAATATGTTAACATGTCTCCACAAAGTTGATCATGTACCTTAGCTTGCTACTTAACTCATCAATACATCCAATGTGTGAAGGCCCATGGGGTGATCTACTAGTGGGTGTTTGGGGCTTACTTGAGTGTGAACATACTGAAAATGCTAGCTAATGCAAAATATAAGGGTGTGTCTGTTTTACATTCAAGGCAATTTTATAATCCTTTATCCTAACAATAGTACATAAGTCAAAGTCTATTTTATACATAAACTACCAATATTGACCAGTCTGTACACTAAAATATAACAATTAAAATGCAGTTAATACAAAAAAAAATTAGAAAAAGAATTAAAGGGGTAATGAGTACATAATGGCAAGGTAAAAAACAAATGTAACAATACAACACAAACATGAAGTATAATTGTGTGACCACAAGTCCATTAATGAGTGGTCCATCGTTGTTCTCCCTCAGAGACCTTGTTTTAGAGGTGTTGGGTCTGTTCTGTTTCTTCTGACAGCCGTTGAACAACCTGCTCCAGAAGCATTCTTAGAAGCCTCTTCAATTCACATGGAACATGAGCTCCGAGGGTCAAAAGAACCTGGGAGATCTCCTTTAGTACTGTAGGTGCCAATCGTCTAGGCAGCAGTCCTTTTTTGCAACAGATATGTCACGATTAGTGTAGTGGTAGAGGAAACTGGCACAGAAGATTTGGCTGTCAAAACAAACACTGAGCACTGTAAAACAAACTGACTGAAAATAAAGGTTTACACACAAACCACAACTCACCACTGACAGGAAAAAAAACATAGACATGGAACAATGACTGACAAATGAGGGGAGCAGAGGAGAAACATTTAAACACACACTAATGACTCAATTGGGACCCGGTGTGAGTGACAATTGGAGACAAGATGAATGAAGGAGACCGGGGTGAGTTCATGAATCATGGGAAACTGGGAAAAAGCGGGAGATGAAGGAGCTGTCCATCACCTCACCATTACAAGATGCAACATCTTCCTGGTCACTCCTATGCACACCAGATGCATGTAATCCAGTTGGAACTAGGACACACGCTCACCATGCAACACAGTAATTTATTGTCTGGCTAACTGAAGAGGATTAGCCTACACTATACACCAATCAGCCATAATATTACAACTGCTGACAGATGTAGTGAATAACAATAACTTCGTTTTCACAGCACGTAACGTGCCAAACCACAAACCCCGCCCTATGCCCTAATGTCCGGGACTTCACACCAAGTGAGAGTGGGGCTACTCGCCTATGGCCTAGTGGCTGACTGGTGCTGGCCCATGTCAATGGAAACAGAAACATTTCCAGACATTAAGGTAAAACACCAGCATTTGGCTCCTGTAAAAATTAAGATGTGCATGGCTGATATGTGATCTACATGTAAATTGTTCCTGTACTGTACTTGAATTTCACAAATTCACCTCCCAAGCTCCACCACAACCCTCTGGCATGACTACACTGGTTGATTCAACATCCTTCTGGTTCTGGTAATAAATGTGAACATTCAAGATATGGGCTTCACATTTTAACAAATAATCTAACAAATAAGCTATGCATCAACATTTCACATCAGGTCCACTGTTGACCTTTCCTCCCTGGCTGTCTTATCATGCTGTGACAAGGTCCTTGTCACGGTCACCATCTGATCCTACTAAAATGTAGTACAGAATATGACATGAACAGCTTGATCTACATTGATGCTTGCAGAACCTGATGGCAACATTTGATCTATAAGATCTGCATTATTTTGAAATGTGAAATGCTCCTACTTGTGTCAGGAACTACATGTAACGTTGGCTTTTCAAGAGACCAACTATTATTCTAGTTAGATAGCTAGCAATATGTTTTAATGTCTAATAGCTAACTAGTCGTAGCAATCACGTTATCCCTGCATAGAAAACATGCCCGTATGTCAACTCAAGTCTCTTCTTGGCTAGTGTAATCTTGGTGCTTGTGAACAAAACGAAAAAAATGTTAGCTAGCAAGCTAATATATATTTTGCAACTATTGCTAATATATAACATTTGCCTAATCACAACTAACATTGTCGCTGGTTTAAAAAAAACACTGATCGATTAGCTATATACTTCATTCATACTTCATTACTGAACCTTCCTGAGCCAGAGAACACAGTTGTTAGTAAAAACGATATCCTCTACTACGGTGAACAACTCAAAGCAAATTAAAATCACGCAATCTCCTCGTCTTTCTAAACCACAGATTTGGAGCCTATTTTATAAGAGTTCTGTTGATAACAACTGGGGGGGACATGGCCCACTCATGTATAATGAAACCTACGCCTCTGGTGCTGAGTGTAATATAACTTTTCTCACCACCTCATATGTACATAGAATTTTGTAACAATTTTATATTGAACAAAAACATTCTACTCTTTCTATTTGTCACCCCTTTCTCAATTCTCTATTTCTTACCACCTCTCTCCGTCCCTCAAACTTAAACCCCAATATTGAGAAACATTTGGATACATTTGTACTGGAGAATTTTAAAATGATACTGATCTGACATGCTTGAAGGGATATAATGTCTACTATGGCACAATGAAATCTATTGAGAAGTATATGGCTGAGGTATTCAACCAGTAGTTGTATTCTGGCTTGGTTTGTGCTATTCTTAGGGTCTTGCAGAGGATTTAGTTTGTTTCTGTATATGTTTTTCATGTATGTGTACAAAACTGTGATTCACATACGTATGTGGTGCCAAACCAAATCACAGCTTTCCTAGCCAAGCAAGAGAACTCTACCTGCTGAAGATGAGCAATCCAATACTGTGAGAGGGTGATTGTCTCAAGCAGCATCTTACTGCCATTGTTGACCTGCAGTGTGACCAGTACCTCTAACTCTGTCTAATTTAGACCCAGCTGTAGTGATGGCACAGCTTGAAAGGGATACTACACCCACTGAAAATGTTGAGAACCCTGTGAGTCGGTGAAGTACAGTACTGCTTAAAATGTGCTCAACTATGTTCTGCTTTACTCAGGGGAAAACCAGCGTCATCTTGGTAGGCAGAAAGGACAGGAAACATTGCCAAATCTCCCACACCCAGCTGGCACTGCCACAGAGCCAGGTGTGCAGTAAATCCTTGAATTCCATCATCCAGCTCCAAAATGCTGTTCTCCTTTCATTGAAGGCTCTTGTTCAGTGAGATGAGCTTGTTGAAAATGTCTACAAGTTAGGCAAATCTTGCCAGCCATCGTTTGTCGTGAAAATGCTTGGAAAGGTTTGAGTCTTCATTCTTGAGGTAGGCCATGACCTCTTCCCTAAGGTCTCACACTCTCTGCAAAGCTCTTCCCCTGGAGAGCCACCTCACCTCACAGTGAAAGAGCAGGTGCTCATGCTCTCCCCCAATTTCCCTGCATAGCTCTGTGAAGAGCCTTGATTGTAATGGTCGCATTTTGATTAGATTTACTAACCTCACAACCACATCAAAAACCTCTCCCAGGTCACGCTGTAATGCTTTGCTGGCCAAAGCTTCCCGTGGATGATACAATGTGTGAGCTTCACATTTGGGATCACTCTACAAACATGAGCCACAAAACCAGACCTGCACTCAGTCATGTTCCTGGCACCATCAGTGCAAATTCCAAAACAGTTTATCTATTCCAATTTGAGTCCACCATTCTGAAAATATCCTCTCCAGCCAGTCACAGAACATAAACTCCTTCATATCCTTGCCACTGATGTATTTGGAAAATACCATTTACTGGGGAATCCCAGCAACATCAACAGACTTTTAACTGACTTTTGAATGTCCAATGCAATGTCCTTGATTATGGTTGCAACTTTGGTTGAGAGTGGAACAGACTCAACTTTGTTTGCTGTTTCCCAACCTGAGAGAGAGACACACTTCTTTTAAACACGGTTTTATCAGCTTCTCCCTAATAGAATGGGGCTTATTTGCCCTTACAATGTGGAAGCTGACTTGGAATGATGCCTTTAGTGCTGCTTTGTTCCCTTTGAACACCTGATAGATGATAATTGCATAAAAAAATCACTGACAGATCACACAAAAGCCCAAGTCACACGAGAGACGAACATCAACGGCATCATAATTGTCATTGTAATTTTGAGACTAACATTAGGTGTGCCACTACTGCAAACGTTCTTTGTTTATTTAGCTTTATTGACACCTTGCTAGCATAATTTTGAATTGCGCGAGTAGATGCAAGAAAACAGACTTGTTTTCTAAATTTAAGTGCTATGAAGCTGTTGAGGTGTTCACACTCGTGGCCTGTGAGTACTCTTTCATTAATTCCCATGCATTCTACCTGCAGTGCAAATGAGAGTCGTGTGAAATGGCCTTTAACCTTTATAAAGATAACACGTTACTGACTCTTCCAAAACAGTTAAATACAGTGGTCTGCAAAAGTTTGGGCAACCTTGTTAATTTCCATGATTTTCCTTCATAAATCGTTGGTTCTTAGGATAAAAAAAAATCAGTTAAATATATCATATAGGAGACAAACACAGTGATATTTGAGAAGTGAAACGAAGTTTATACCATTTACAGGAAGTGTGCAATGATTGTTCGAACAAAATTAGGCATGTG
>JACXGJ010002593.1:0-63660 GCA_016801105.1 Esox niger | reverse complement strand
TGTGTGTGTGTGTGTGTGTGTGTGTGTGTGTGTGTGTGTGTGTGTGTGTGTGTGTGTGTGTGTGTGTGTGTGTGTGTGTGTTTGTGTGTGTGAGTGTTATATATATATATATATATATGTGTGTGTATGTGGAGAAACGATAAGAAATATTTCATGTGCTTTTCCCACTGACTGTTAGTGCAACTTACACAACATAAAGACATTATAAAATTACCCCTCCATTACTGTTCTAAACGGATTTTTTTATGCAAGTTTAATTAAACTTTGTTTCTTTGTATTTTTTCGAATGCTTGGAAAATATTACAGAGCACATGAATAGATGTTACATAGCTCTAAGGCGCCCCCAAGAGCATTATGAACAGTACTGAACATTTCATGCCCGGTTTTTAACATTATGTATATTTTATCTGTAAGTTTTTTGCCAATGTTAGGTCATATTATACATATTTGTCCTGTTCATGTTCTCCTTCTCATATATATTATGGAGCGTCATCATACTTCTGACATCTTAACCTATCTGAATAATCCAGATAGCCAATACCACATGCCCACAGGTATAGTACAGTCTTAAGAGAGAACCGTCCCTGTTTGACCTTAAACATGTACATAAAGGTAAAGAAAGATAAAAAGCTGAATCACACTGACAGATAAGCAATAGTGTCACACTATACATTGTTCATCTTTTTTACCTGTTATTTCCAATACAATATAAATCCAGAGAAAATCTGGCTGTATAAGAAAAATCTCAGTCATGTTTAAATCCACATCTTCCGCATCTAAAAAAAGCCTGGTCAACTTTGTCTAAGCAGTTTCTTTGAAAACATTTAAGGCAATTCCACAGATACAGCTGAGCCTAATGCAAGCTAAATAATAAAGTGGCCCATAAAAAGAAAGCTGTATCTTACAAATATCTACAAGTTTTATCAGGATGTAAAGCTGTTTATTTCCCTTTCCTGTACTGTAAGTACAAGTTACTGCATGTTCTGTTCTCAGAAATGTCCCTGTTATAATGACAGTTTTTATTCATCTCAGTGGCTTTTAACTGTACAATTTACATTTGAAATTAACAACGCTCTAGTCTGGACCATAATATTTTCATACTATACTGTACCAGGTCTGTGTTCATATGTCACATTGGGAAGGAAACACATGCAAAGTGTAATAGAACACATTTAATGTCAACATAGTCATAATGTTGAGTAATCCCAGTCTGAACAATTTTCAAGGAAAATTAAAGTATTGTTGAATTTTTTAAGAGCTGTGCAATTATACAAGTAGAGCAGCAAGGTGATAATCCTTTTAGTTCACATATCTTTACAAAATACACTCAGAAAACTAGACATAAGAACTGTCATTACTGATTTATTGAAAAAGTTTACTACAATATGTTAATGATCCAGACCAATGATTAAAATGACAGCATGTGCTTAAAAAATACAACTAAAATATAATTTCAATATTGAGTTTACAATGGCATCTCATATAAACACAAGACAATAAACAAAGCTGCTTAAATTTTTTAAACGTATACACGCATTTGTGTGAAGTGTTGCTGTGCATAGGACACGTTATCCCTGAAAATTATCAAACAAAACATTTGCTTGTTGATATGTACTATGAACATGTTTTTGTATATTATCAAAAGACATAATGCACAATCCTGTAACATTGTAGGCTATAAAAAAATGCATGAATCTAAACCCCTCACCAAATATATATATATTTTTAAATGTGTGTACAATGACTTGCAAAACGCAATGGACCATGGAGAGTGGCTGACAGCATCAGGGATTGGCTGAACTCAGTAATACTTTCTCTTGACGAAAGAAAAAAAAAGATTGGATGGAAATAGGCCTTGAGAAATTACAATACTTTCCCCCCAATATTTTAACATCCAAGGCAACGCATGGCTGAAAAACAGAAGACAACTGCTTTTGTTGCATTCACAAGTGGATTTGGAGAAGAGTAATGTTATGTGGATGTGTGACTAAAGCTAAAGTTACAAAGCATCACAAAGGTTAGACAACCTCTTTTCTTGTCTCTGAACATTGTTTGGTTTATGGCTGCTTCAAAACACTTCAATTGATGTTTTTCATAGAGTACTTCAGATTGCAGAAACAAAATGTTGTGTACACTGTAATAGTGCTACACTACTCACAGCCATGTGACCAGTATATCTGATTTTGTAGATATAGGTTGGTTTCAGGAGAGAAAAAAATGTAAATGTGAAAGTACACAGAATACTAAATAAAATGTGTAATGTATTTATACTGTTTTATAAAGGCCTGCTGGACTAATTATCTTACGTGAAACCCTTTTTACACAATCACCCCAAACCCAAATTCCTGCAGACTCCAAACACACACACATACAACCCTTTATGCAGTTAAAACATGTATCTAACAATTAGTAACCACATCTACTAATTCACAAACTTAAACAAATTGGGGAAATTATTTTTAAGTGAACCAGGTAAGACAAAGTCAGATAGAGGCTCAAATAAGTTGTCTGTGTACTGCCTGGAACCCAGCCAAGCCCACCCCCCCGCTGATGACATTACAGCAGTGAGGTTGAGTGGAGGAAGACAGTGAGCATGCTGTTTTGACAGACCCAGTGATTCCTGCACTAACATCACACTAAAGCGGCTGTGGGCTTTGGTGTAATTCTCACAAACTCAGTCATGCCAAAGCAGATCATGTCCACCTTCCTCAGTCATCTGACCCCTGTCAAAACAACTTCCTTTTACTGTTATGCAGAGTAAGAAATAAGCCAGGCTGCACCTTGGCCCTAAAATGTGTATCTATGGAGCACAGTAGATTTCCATTTTATTGAAAAGAATGAGAGGGAGAGAAAGAGAATGTGGAATGACCCTATGCTCAGTCTGAAGGAAACGTGGTTGGTATTTCCCCAGTCCTCCCCCACACATGCACTTGATTCTCTCGATTTCAACCGCCACAAGTATTCATCTGTCTATCCTCAACCAGCCAAAATCTATTAACAATTTCTGACATGTTGGTTGTTTGGACCGAAAGTGATTAAAACAGAAAAAGAGAAGGGGTGTTGAAGGGTTTAAAATAAAAGATTCCTGCACAGGTCCATTAATTATATGCCTCACAAGTGGGTGTTCAGACAAACAAGACGTTTTTTTTTCCATCTGTTTCTTTTCCTTTTCATAGATGAAGAAATAGAACAAGGTTTAGCGTTCTACAAATTTGGCTGTTATCACTATGGGCAGAGATGGGAGATGTCAAAAAGATGATTGGGACATTTTAGGTTAAGTTTGTATTAAACATTTAAACAAGACTGTTCATTTAAACAAGACTGCTCAGTTGAAAAAAAAAGACCAAAATCTATAACAAAGAAATTAAAAACGTTTTTGGGAGGATCTCTGCTCTTGAAAATGTGCTTTTGGACTGGTTCGTTACATTTGGTCACATTCATTGGCTTCAGGGTTTCTCACTACAATCCAATGAACAGTGTAAGAAATATTGCTACATATCCCAAGCATTAACGTGCACACATACTTTGGACTATCTGTGGCAGAAATACAAAAACAAGACAGTATAGAAAATGTTTGCTTCGCGAAGGGACTGACCCATGACACATAAACATACAATCCCAGATAGCAGAGGCGAAACAAGGAGGAAGTGGTTTATTAAGGACAGACTTGTTTGCAGTGTTTATCTTCCTAAGCCAAAGGACAGGATGGTGTAGATATCTGTTTATTCGGTCTCCTGGGCAGGTTTCCAATGGGACAGCAGCACAGTCATGTGGCTAGACCGCTCCTTTCAGTCCTTGTTCTGCAGGCACTGAGTAGATTCTATAGAAGGAAATTTAGAGGAGAAAATGTATTAATGACACTTCTTTCCTTGGTAACAGAATAGGGTGATGTAATATTTCAGAAGTGTTGAATATGATTGGAAAATATACAAAAAGTTTAAAATGATTACACTTTCCTGAGAATTAGAGATTTTTTTGTACCTTTCAATAAGACAGGCTGTTTGCATTAATACATTTAGAAGCAGGTAGAGCTACTGTCCTTTGTCAGAATCCAGGAAATGTATGACGGTACATAGTGCTGCTGGGATTTGATGTGCTGCTTGGCGCATTCTCTACTCTCTCTACGCTCACACTCATCTCCTTCCTAGGTGGGACTTACACCTACAGCTAGCCTCCCTGTTTATCCAACAAGCTGAGGGTTGCCGTGCGAATAAGCCTATTTTCAGCACACCTATCACTCAATACACACGACAACACAGCCAGAGCTGACTGTAGCCCTAGGAGCCCAGGAGTAATCCTACAGAGGAATTTAACCCCTTCTCATTCTAAGCCTGCATCATTAGAGCTATATTGCTGAGGTGGCTACGTGCTAGCCACCCTGCTGAACTCGCCAACCTCGTTTACCTCTCCATATTGTTTGCTAGGTCACGTAGCAGCTAGCTTGGGACAAAGGAAACTGATTACTCTGCAGAACACTAGCCCACACCACTCAGCATGGTTACACAACCAAAAGATAGACTTAGAGAAAGACAGAAAAAAAGAAAAAAAGGTAGAGCTAAAGCACCTGTGTAGGACAGCCCTCCTTCCTACTGCCCTAAGGGGACCGCACAGACAGAGGGAGAGAGACAAATACACACCCTATGACTCTTTCCAACTGGTTCAGGCGGTTTTCTGTGCTTTGTTGTTGTCAGAGAGTGTCGTCTTGTGACATATACAGACTAGGGATTTACTGTTCACTGGGCTGTGTTTTATTCTCTAGGTTTCTATGGACTTAATTTCTGCTCTGGGCTCTGAGAGCAGGCTGGGTCTTGCCCTGTTGGGGTCACAAAGGGCCAATCACTTTTTCTATGGGTTATCATGAACTGGAAAAGAAAGGTGGGGCAAGGTGGGGTGTTGAGGGGATGAAGAGGGCTGGATTGCTTTAGGATCCGCAGGTAATTACAGTACTTGTCCAGGCAGGCTCGGTGGCTAGGTGGCTCTGTTTCTCCTTGATTGGGATTCAACATCCTAGCTACAGTTTATCTGGTTTTATGTGATGCTGGCAGGATGCCTTAACATGGTTTGGAGCTGTTGGTTGTTACTCAAACCCACTCAACAGGTTCTGTCACTCCTTTCTAGTCAGGCGGGTGGGTGGCTTGGCATTAAGTGGAACATGCATAACGCTAAGAGCGACAACGATATCTATTATCTCCAGGTGCTGGAGGAAAGCCCACTCAAGGTCTGTTCCTCTTAGAGCATGTAGACGTTCCACAGAGAGGGCTGAATGACTTTTAGATGCCTACGTATTAAAAGCCCACCTCACACTCAATGTACATAACCAGCTTCACTAAATAGAACCCCGAACAACAACACTTACGGACCTGATCATTTTATCACGATAGGGTCAATAAAAGAACTTTGTGGTGCTTGCTTAAACCATTTGATCAAATTGATTCAACGTCTTGAAATTCAGTCATAATTAGAGAATGAACAGAGAAAGGTGGCCTTACCCCTGCTGTCGGGTGTGCATTCGGCGCCGGATGATCACTATGGCTGAAACAAAACAGAACATTTAAAGTGTTTATCAAGCTTACATGACACCCTAAAACTGTTGTAAATCAGGTCCGGTACATGACTGAAGAGCTTAACATTTACTGACTTCAATAAAACATTTTTCTAACGGTTGCTACATCCTGTCCTTGATCAAAACATCAGTAATGCGTTCACCCTTTCAGTACAGAAAGTAATGTGTACACTTTCTGTACTTAAATATACTATGTCAGACACTTTCAGAATTATGCCCCCCCCCAAATTATTGGCACCCCCTTGATAAATATGAACAAAAATGTTTTCATTGTCTTGATCTTACCCTCAATAAAGTTGTCATAAAAAAATATAAAGTATTTTATGCGAAAACATATAACTGTATAACTTCGGTATACACCCAGTATAAGGCCATGGTTATAAAAAGCCACATGTCTGAAAATTCTCACCATTCTGCACCATTAGGGCAATTGTGAACAAAAGGAGAAGTGATAAACCTTTTTGGAAGAGATGATGTGTGTTTTTTCACACACGCACAGTGAGGATGATTCAAGTGGCCAAAATAATCACAGCTTGAGAATTGCAGATACTGGGTTAATCAAGACTCCGAAACGTGTTATGCATAATTTGGTTTTAGAGTAAGATCACGATTAAAATGTGAAAAAAAAAATTGATCAAAAGAGATATTAACCACTGAAATGTTTACAGATTTTTGTGTGCGGCGCCAATTCAGGCAGTAGGCAGGCATGTTGCTCACTTGCAGGTTGACATTAATTGATTGACAGTTTTGATCCCCTAATAACAGAGATTAGTCCCGCATCAGACACAGCATTTACAGATCATTGTGTCTGCATTCACAAGTCTGTGACCTTACAGATATGAAAGTATGCCATAATCAAATCAAAAAAGATATTGAACATGCCCATGTCAAAAGGTTGAATAAAAAACAAGCTGGTAGGCTTGTCAGCTCTAGCTAATTTCTACCAATATGTTTATAGAAGGCTTCCGTTGATTTAAACGTCTTAATTATAGCCCTAGTGGTTGAAGTGGTTATGTTGGGTATGTAGGGTTATTGATATACGGTTATTTAAGGTAAAACTCTGTTTCCTCTGACCTTCACCATGTTGATGGATGTGTAAGGTACTTTGGCATAAGTGTCGCCTCATATGCATACCACCGGTGAAACAGTAGTCATGACCACCACGTTTCCAATATGTACATCCACATCGGGGCAATGCCCCAGGGCTAACCACCTGTCTCAGTCCTGCAAAACCAGGCCCTTGAAATCAGCCCAGCTGCTACCCGTGATCACAGTTTGGCTGCCACCCGTTCACAGTGTAGACTCCCCTTCAATCAGGCATCGTCAGTGGGAGGATAACTGGGCCCAGGAAGAGCAGTGATGAGCGGGACAATGTATCTGGCCACCTGTTTGTGTTTGTATTTTGTTTTATCTAAACTTATTTTTGTTAATGCATTATCATCCGTGGCCCAGGACACTATAAATGTGTCTGTTCCACGTGTCTCTTTATGTTAATATGTACAGTATAGAGATCGTTCAATGGGAAGACACATCTTTTTGGTACCAATTACTGTTAAAGATGCTTTACAGAAACATATGTAGTTAAAACTTCAAAGATTTGATTTCTCTATTTTGAATGTAACATCAAGCTGATAACCACGTTGTTTATTCACAGCATTTTGGGGCAACACACTCCAGATCAAAACATTCTGGAGGGTGTTGTAGATCTCATAATTTCTTTCCTTTTTCACAGAAGCCCCAAAATACATTTCAAAATATTTAGTCAAATTATACATTTGTGTAGGGTTCTCTTGAAACATGGTGTGGTGAATTTCCATATTCTCCCCTACTTTTCTCATGGTTTGGTTCTCATTTGCCTAACCACACCAGATACCAGGACAGTTTTGTATTATGTATTATGATGTTAGGTGTGAAAGGATTTCAGCCAGTCATGCAGACTCCTTTCTGGTCTGACGTTGTATCAGCATGTCTCTGTCTCATCCAGACTTTTCATGCTTACCTACAATCACCGCAGCTGATATTGCCACCAAACTCACAGCAGCCACGATGACAATAATAGTAATTCCATCTGAAAAAGGGAAACACACAACAAAAATTGACAGTTGCAACACACCATTAAGAGTGAACCTCTTTCTGACATTCATACATTTATCTATGCCTTGATGTAGATATTGGTAATTACAGTACAGTAGTACAGCACGGTCTCAGGTAGAAGGGAACCAATGGGTCTACTGTATTAGGACTTAATACTGTGAAAGTAAAATGAGTCATAAACAATTATGTTTATCATACCTTCTGTTTCGCCTGTTGTCTTTTTTGCACCCAAGTTCTCTAAAACAGACAACACACATTCTTTACAAACACCAACACATATTATTCTTTAATTGCCAACACAAACATGTATTATTCTTTACAAACACGAACACACATCATTTTTTCTTTACAAACACAAACACACATTATTCATTCTTTATAAAAACAAAATGAGTCGTAAACAATTATGTCTATCATACCTTCTGTTTCGCCTGTTGTCTTATCTGCATCTATCATTTCTGCACCCAAGTTCTCTAAAACAGACAACACACATTCTTTACAAACACCAACACACATCATTCTTTCTTTACAAACACAAACACACATTATTCATTCTTTATAAAAACAAACACAAATTCATCACTTCACTGCAATAATTACAACACCACCTGATTGACGTGGCAGAGGATCATAAGGGAAGAACAGATTTGAAAGATCATTTTTATTTGATCCATTTCACACAGTCAACCTGTGCTCATTTGACGCATCCTTCTGGGATCTGATGAGGAGGAACAGGCCTAGATGAGGTCTCAGGAATGCTTCAGCAGCTAGCAATTCTTCTGGCTCTGGGAAGGTGTTTCTCCAGGATATGCAGCATACTTGCCATTGGGGTGAGCTGTGAATCAGCCCATCAGCCCTCCCTGTACTAAACAGTTTAGTAATTCTCTCACAGGAGCATTGTAGGGAAAACAAAGAGTGACTGCTAGCAGTGCCAGGAGAGAATGACAATGCCAATGAGTGAGAGTGGATCCACATGTCCGTCTTGTTTACGTCTGACTCGGCGTGATCCAATAGCTAGTTGATCCTATTCTCGGCATAACGATAGGACGGTTGAGGGTGTTAAATTGGTGTGATCGCTCAAACTGTGCTGTTAGTCCATCACTTCTATAAAGGGCAAGTTATTAAAGGGATATACTCACCGACTGGGTTAAGCTCTCCTGTTATATATTCATCGTCATCATCTTCGGGATAGAAAAGAGGAGTAAAACACCAGTCAATATCAATATAAGGTAGCTTATCAATCAATGATTGCTACTATACTTAAATCGCACACCACAAATAATCATTACATTGTAAGATTTGCAATGCACTTTTAACATGATGCTGAAAAGTTGTCATGCTAAATTTTTTGAGACTCTAACCCATAGTAGGTTACAGGAAGATTTTGCATAAATTGCAATGCCAAAGGGTAAAACAACAAACTGTTTACTGCTTTTTCTTAACAGCTCTAGATTAGATCCAGCAATCTATTGGTTACTAACCCAGTGCATTTTTATCTGCCACTCCTGATTTGCATGTAAATATGCCCCCTTTGGATTACAGATAAGGATATATTACATACCTGGGTCATCTGCTGATCCTTCCCTCTGCTCTGAGGTAAATGTATCTGGATGGAGGGGGATGTTGGGATTAGATTTACTGATAGCCCAGACTGACATCTAAGGATATTCATTACAGCGGTGCTCTAGCTGGAGCATAGTGACTGACAGGAACTACTCATGTGGGACACAGAAGCATAAAGCTGGCATCTATTGTTTTAAAGGTAAAGTCACCCATGAGCTCGGTGCTTCATTTGGTTCACAGACAAAGTTTCAGTCTCAATTTTAACCGGTCACATTTTCCTGGGAAAGACGACATACTTTCAAATAGATAAACAAGGTCCACATATGTTAAACTTTTCATTACATTGCACTTATTTCCAGTTATTATTCTGTTATCTTCAAGGTTTATGACCCAGAGACACTGTGTATTTGGTAAACATACAGGCAAAGACACTTTATCAGTGTCTCTAAATCTGATGCCAGGATGTAATGGGAAGGTGAATGCATAAGATTCCTACCAGCAGATCCTTGGAGAGTCAACATCAGACACAGAAACAGCAATCGCAACATCTTCAAAAGCTGGAGGTTAGAGAAGTAACCAAGTTATAAATACCATTCATTAATATTCTGCAATTGATATGAGAAATATGAAAATTCATTTGAAAACTGAAAATAAGATGAAGTGAAAGAGTCTTATCTCTATGATATTGTTGGGACTTGTCAGTGGTTGCTTGCTCAAGCTTTTAGGTTAACCTCAAATCTACAGGCAGTCAATGGAAGATTACAAGAGTTGGTAACAAATTTCTTTTTTTTCTAAAATGATCTTACTTTAATGACACGACTTAATTCAGGTGGCACATGCCCTGATTTTTCTCTGGGGTAGGGGTGGATGTAAATCACATTTCCCACAGTGCTCAGCAGAATGTAATCCTGTCCTTCTCTAAGCACTCTGTCACAGCCAGCTGGCATGATGTGCCTATTCAACATTTTCCCCTCCCACCTGGGCAACGGTGTGTAACAGTGTGTGGGACAATGGACAAATTCCCGGGTACATTATGTACTGTGCGTGACTGTGTACTCTGTGTGTAACCTTATAAATGTTTATTCCACGTGAGGCCAGAATGCGGTGTCTTTCCTAACCACCCACTATTCGTTATTAGTATTTCTTAAGGTAATTAATTCACTCTGTTCTAGAAATTAAACATTGTCAACCTCTATTTAGGTCCTGGAAATATATAGTATTTATCGTAACTAGACAAATATTTGCATTTCTGCCAGCTCCAGTTAGTTAAGCAAATAGTCAAATTGAATTTAGCTGGCTGCTGGTGTCTTTTGCTCAGGGAACCTCATACTACTTCCTGGTGGCAGCGGGCCAAGAACAGAGTCTGTGCTCTTCCACTATTCGCTCATCTTTATACCACACAGATGTGGAATAGAGCTGTTCCCAGCAAAACAAAGCCAGCTGGCCTGCCGCAACACAATTGGCGGGGATTTTAAAACAGGCCTAGGCTTGGGAATGACCTCTTCTCTAGACAAGGTCTGGCTGAGTGGAAGACACCTCAGTGCTCAAATATAGCATGGTCCCTGGCACGCACCCAGAGATCCTTTCCATAACAGGGAACCAGGAGTGTTGGAAGAGTTCTCCACGTTAAGAACTAGAGCAAATGTTCATGCCTTCCCTCTTATTGTCATTGTTGCCCATTGTATACAGGGACTCTGCTTCCTCTAGCCAGCTCCTGGCCGAACAAAAAGAATGTGAGAGGATGTCTAAAAATGCCCTTCTACCCTTCATCCACACTGGCCTCTACCCCGATAATGTTACAGAAATATTGAACTTCTAGTTGGGACAGAGCAGTGAGTAAAAAATAATTGAGAGGAGGTAAGATATAGTGGAGGGGAAGAGAACAGTAACTAAGTCTCCTCTGGCTTAGGTCAATCATTTAGCAGCGGATTCGATGCTTGAAAAAGACCTGAGGTTTTGGAAGTCTATGTGCCATAGTCTATTTGTACTTGTTGCCTCGGCTTTCGATGTCTTAACAACGCAATTTTAAACAAATTGCAGTACTGGAGGAACACAGTGAGATCGTGGAAGTAATGGTTTGTGGGCCTTTACTCAACCAGACTTGAATAAACACATCATGGATGTAAAACAATATTGTTCTAAGGTGTTAATCAGCAGACAGGTGATGACACATTTCAGAGGCAGAACAGTGGGCTGTATAGTAATGCATTGGGCCCTAACATCACAGAGTATTGCATTGGGCTCTAACATCACAGAGGTTGCATTGTGCTCTAACATCACAGAGAATTGCATTGGGCCCAAACATCACAGAGTATTGCATTGTGCCCTAAGATCACAGAGTATTGCATTGTTTCCAAATATCACAGAGTATTGCATTGTGTCCTAATATGACAGAGTATTGCATTGTGCCCTAATATAACACAGTATTGCATTGTGCCATAACATCACAGAAGAACACACACAACACAAACACACATTTGTTTTTCTAACCTTGTGGTGACCAAAAAACAAACAGTGCTTTCAATTTTCCTTATTCCCTAAGCCCGAAACTAACCCTTAACCCAACAATCTTTATAGGGACTTATCTACCCACACACATATACAGCTCATAAACACATTTTAGGTGTTTCTATCCTGGTCAGGACACAAGGTTATTCAGACTTTCAAATGTGATCTTCCCAGACTCATGCTGCTCTCTTTCTCTTTCTCTCAATCTTTCACAAACATACGCAGCACACTGCTGACATCACTTTGACAAGAGTGATAAGAATCACTGATGAAGAAAGATAATTGACATAGAAACAGAAGGAAACAGAGGGAGAGCGAGTGAGTCAGTGAGTCAGTGAGTGAGTGTGAGTCAGTGAGACTGACGGAGGTAGATAGGGAGACAGAAAGCTAGCGTAGTACACTGTTATCATAAAGATTTGTACATTTACAACAAAGCAAGAATAAGCATGAATATACATTTGCAATAAAAGAACACAAAGTATGATGCAAGAACACAGCAAGAAAACAGAAAACAGTGAACGAGCTACCTAATATGAGCTAGATAATGAGGCAGAATTACTTGCTTTGGATTAAAAAAAATGGTAGCTTTGCTTCCTATGGTTGATCTTTATGTTTTGAAAAAGATTAACACAACTCGTTGCACTCCTTTAGGATCTGTTTTTAATTAAGTTTCTAGAAACCATAAGTAGAATCACCATAGTGCCTGAGTTTGCTAGGAATTCTTTACATCACAGAGAAAACTATTTCCGTTGACCTGTTTTAGCACAGCAGTGACACTTTTAGAACAAATGGCCAAATAATCCTTGAAAGCATCTTCAAGTGTGTGAACACTGGTTGCAATGTAACAATTCAGGATTATACAACGAGAAAAACGAGACTGTACACCCAATGTAGAACTGTGAACAAAATAAAAAAATTGACAGTTTAATTCTTAAATAGTGCCATGTGGTAGCCTAGGTAGATATATATGGAAAACCATTTTGGTCATTGGGTGTCAAAATTAATATGTGAAATAATGCTATTTGACAGCTTAAATAACAATGTTTGACAATTTAAATAACACTACAAGATGTCTCAATTAAGAAACAGATTGTAGTACTATATCTAGAAAACACTGACTAGAAACTGCTGCAAATTTCCATTATCTTAGCTATGGTTTTTCTTCATGTGACTATAGCCACTTGTTCTATTAAAACAGTTGAACATGAAAATATTTGTACAGCTAGATAACAAACTATATTACATTCAACAGCTAGTTAGCTTTTAGTTAAAGTAGCTTTTTTCTGTCCAGCAGTTATAGCTAGCCTGAGAATGAAGATGGGAGCTTCTCCATCATTCTGCAGTGGAAGAAGTTTGGAACAACAGACACTTCCTGGATCAAGGTTCCCGCTCAAACTGAGCAGGGAGAAGGGCTTGGTCAGGAAAATGACTAAGAACCCGATGGCCTCTTTGACAGATCTCCAGAGTTCCTGTGTAAAGACTGGAGAACCTTCCAGAAAGATAGCCATCTCTTTTTGCAGCACACTACCACCCATGCCATTATTTTAGAGTGGCCAGACGGAAGACACTTCTCAGTAAAAAGACTGCTTGGAGTTTGCCAAAAGGCACGTAAAGGACTATCAGGCGATGAGACCATGAGAAACAATCTGATGAAACCAAGATTCCACTCTTTGGCCCGAATACCCCAAGCATTAAACCTGTGGGAGACCAGGCACCGCTCATCACCTGGCCAGTACTATCCCTATGGTAACACATGATGTTGTCAACGGTGCAGAATACTGTGGGGATGTTTTTCAGGGTCAGGGACTGAGATACTAGTCAGGATGAATGGCACAAAGTAGAGAAAGAGCACCTGCTCCAGGGCACACAGGATCTCAGAATGGGCTGAAGGTTTGCTGTATAGTGAGGGAAAACACTATTTGATCCCCTGCTGATTTTGTACATTTGCCCACTGAATAAGAAATTATTCATCTATACTTTTAATGGTAGGCTTAATTGAACAGTGAGAGACAGAATAACAACAAGTCCAGAAAAATGCATGTAAATGTTATACATTGATTTGCATTTAATGTGGAAAATAAGTATTTGACCCCTCTGCAGAACATGACTTGGTAACTGGTGGCAAAACCACTGCTACCAATCACAGAGGTCAGACATGTCTTGTAGTTGGCCACCAGGTCAGATGTTTCTTGTAGTTTGCACACATCTCGGGAGTGATTTTGTCCCACTCCTCTTTGCAGATCTTCCCCAAGTTAATAAGGTTTCGAAGCTGACGTTTAGAAATTTCAGCTCCCTCCACAGATTTTTTTATGGAATTAAGGTCTGGAGACTGGCTAGGCCACTCCAGGACCTTATTGTGCTCCTTCTTGTGCCACCCCTTTGTTGACTTGGCTGTGTGTTTTATGTCATTGCCTTGCAGGAATACCCATCCAAGACCCATTTTCAATGCCCTGGCTGAGTGAAGGAGGTTCTCACCCAAGATTTCATGGTACATGGCCCCATCCATCGTCCCGTTGATGTAGTGACATTGTCCTATCCCTTCGCAGAAAAATACCCCCAAAGCATAATGTTACCAGCTCCATGTTTGACGATGGGAATGGTGTTCTTGGCCAGCATTCCTCTTGGCCAGTAGATGCCAAAGAGCTCGATTTTGGTCTCATCTGACCACAACACTTTCACCCAGTTCTCCTCTGAATCATTCAGATGTTCATTGGCAAACTTCAGATGGGCCTGTACATGTGCTTTCTTGAGCACAGGGACATTGCGGGTACTGCAGGATTTCAGTCCTTGATGGCGTAGTGTGTTACCAATTCTTTTCTTGGGGACAATGGTCTCAGCAGCCTTGAGATCATTGACAAGATCCTCCCGTGTAGTCTTGGGCTGAATCCACACCATTCAAATGATCATTGCAACTCCACGAGATGAGATCTTGCATGGAGCCCCAGACCGAGGGTGATTGGCAGTTATTTTGTGTTTCATCCATTTGTGTAGGTTTACAATCTTGTCCATGACATTCTTGGACAGCTCTTTGGTCTTGGCCATGAAGAAGAGTTTAGTATCTGATTGATTGATTGCTTCTGTGGACAGGTGTCTTTTCTACAGGTAACAAGCTGAGATTAGGGGGAACTCCCTTTAAGAGTGTGCTCCTAATCTCATCTCATTACCTGTAGAAAAGACACCTGGGAGCCAGAAATCTTTCTGACTGAGAGGGGATCAAATACTTACTTAACTCACTATAATGCAAATCAATGTATAAAATGTTTGACATTTTTGTTGTTTTTATTCTGTCCCTCACTGCTCAAATAAACCTACCATTAACATTATAGAATGATAATTTCTTTGTCACTGGGCAAAGGTACAAAATCAGCAGGGGATCCAATACTTTTCTTCCTCACTGTACTGGTTCACTAATAATCTAATTTATTTTCCCAGCAACCTATCATTGTCTCCGAAAGTGGAAAACAGTTCTGAATGAATACAAAAGGCATTGCTTATAATGTAATATCCATGTTCTGCAGATATAAAAACATTAGTCTATCTTACAATTTAATTCACAAATAATTATTTCAAACTAAAACTCAAGTGTTTGCATCATCTGCTTTGTAGGCACATACACTTCACCAACCAAATCTGGTCCATTTGATAGTCCTCCCCACTCTATGTGCAGAACTTCGGTTAAAACCAAAAAAAGTGCAGAGAAAATATTGAGGTCAGATCTACACAGATCTACACTCTACACTACACTTGATGACACGAGCAAACACACAACAAAGAACACATACACACTGCATGCACCCAGGTACACAGACACACTGTCATATATGCACGAGGCAGGAAGTGAGAAACTGAGTAGAGGCTGGGCTTCTAACATTAATGTCTATGTCTTATGTTAGTCATTCAGCCTGACTGTGTGATCTCTGTCTGACACTATAACCCTAAGGCATACCCACTGTTTGAGGAAAAAAGTGTACAGACTAAACATTCTTCCTTATGTGATTGCTCCCTACATTTGAATTACAAATGTAGATTTTTGTTAAGCACATAATACAAAGGGAAGTAAAGCACGTAGTAGCCTATTCTGTGAGACTAATGGTAATGAATGCAAATTAACAAATGTGCATGGCAACAATATTTGTATTCCAATTATTTGTTGTTATAAAGTCCTAAAAAGTAAATAATTGCCTTACAGTTTCAGGCCAGTCAAAATGGGAATATCTGTCATTAGCTATAGGTTGATAAGAACATTTTAGGAGACATGTTTTTAATGAAGGAACACTTCACTGTAGTTCAAAGAAAGGGCACATTTGTATATTCATACCAAACAATATTGGCAATACCAAGATTGTAAGTAGACATCCATAATTCCCATTATTTCGTGTTTTATTCCTAAACAAATAAATATTACATATTCGTTCAGAAATATTGGCAATGCAATTTCACTGTTCATCTTGTTCAGGTATAGAAGACTTTCGGTTACTGTACTGTATCTGTGTAAGACGTTACCTGGTCATCTAAATTTTTGCCTATTGCGGAAACAAAAATCCAATTTATATGTCTAATCCCACAACAGAAAGTGAGCTGGCATGGAAAACCTTTGTCAAGGGATTACAACACTATTTACATTATGTATTCAAAGTTGTCCAAAGGTCTTAAAATAAAGAATATTCAAATAACACACTTTAAACTTTCTCCTGTTACTTCATTGTCTGTAACATTCAACTCTGTCAAATAAATATTACAGGCTCTCAAAGTACTCACCCACAGTGTCTATCTGTCTGCAGCGCTTGTTGAAGTAGGCTATTATGATACCAAAATTAAACTGCACAATGTTCGGGTGCCGGTGGCAGGAAGCCTGTGCTGCTGCGAAAGACCAAGTTCAGAGGAACACGTTTGAAACGAAAAGGGGAATCACAGCTGATTAATCCAAGTTTAGAAAGTTCTCAGAATACGTCATTGTCATATAATGCCAGCACAGATGTTTTGCTGGGAAGATGTAAAATAGCCTTGCATATTCTTACGTATACATTATCAAAAAAATGCTAATGTTAGCTACATTGACATTTTGTTCTGCTTTATATTTTATTTTAAAATACTGAAACTCAAAATGAACAATAGTAAAATTATTTTTTCTTATAAAAAAATACATATTTTTCCAGCATAAGTATTTTGGATAGGTGTGATTTTGGCTTATTGGCTAATTATTCCTCATGGGCAGATTTGATCCAGGTTGGTTTTGCACAATGCTTGTGGACAGCAATTTTCAAACATTGACACAGATTCTCAATGGACTGAGCCACTGTAGGACATTAATCGTTTTGTTCTTGAGCTACTCCAATGTTGCTTTATCCTTGCGGTTGTGATGAGGGATGGGCAGTATTTATAATACATGTACTCAACATACATAATTCAAATACAAATAGGATTTTTGTGAGGTTCTGTGTTCGGTTTTGTTACTGGGTGTAGTGTTACATTCAACTGGGTGTCTCTCCCCCTTTAAGGACTTGGGCCCTGGATGGTCACTGGACATGTGACCCACAGGACTGACAATGTCACTCTTCAGATTCGGGATTCTTCACTCCGAGATCATTCGGCTCTTGGCTCTCCCTTCCAAAGAACCTCTGATACACTTGGTCCCACCCACATTCCATCTGTGAACAACAGGTTCATGAATGTGTTTTAAAAGAAGGCATCCAGCTTGCCTCCCCATAGACCAGGGGACCGCACTATAGACCTCCTTCCAGTGTTCTCTCCTAAGAGAAGGATCTACCATCTGTCTATCCCAGAGAGCGAGGTTATGAAAAGCGCTTTCCATGTGACCACTGTCAACTTCCTGGACTTTGTGCTGACTCCAAGGGGAGTCAGCAAGGATAAGGACAAGTTCACTGCTGTGTGTGATTGGCCTATCCCAGTGACAATGAAGAACCTGCAAAATTCCCTTGGTTTCTTGAAATTATTTTGGCGTTTCATCCGTATCTTGAGTTTAGCTTCATCCTACAGGTGGATGCGTCTGAGGTAATGGTAGGGGCGGTCCTCTCTCAGTGGGTGGGCAACCCCCACAAGGTGGGCACCCCCGTACAAATTCCCCCAAGTTGCATCCATGTGCCTTCTTTTCCAAGAAACTATCACCCGCTAAGAAGAACTACAATGTCGGGAACAGGGAACTTCTCGCAATGAAACTGGCCATTAAGGAGTGGCGGCATTGGCTGGAGGGTGCTCGCCATCCCTTCTTAGTCCTAACTGACCACCTCAATCTAGAGTACCTGAGAAGCACAAAGAGGCTGATCCCCCGAAAGGCTCGTTGGGCACTCTTCTTTACTCATTTCCACTTCAACGTCACCTACATACCTGGTAAGATGAACGTAAAATCTGTCAAACCTTAATTGATGCAGTGGTGCCACACCTCTCTAGGCTTCGCTTACCCTGGGATCTCCCAGACCACTGCGTTGATCAAGCAATAGTTCAGTTGTGGGTCCCTGGCAGCTCAGGTTCTAGATTACATTATTTCTTGCCCCATCTGTGCTTGGTCTAAGTCTCCACACCATCTGCCCCATCTGTGCTCTGGTAAGCTAGAACCACTACCCATGCGCCACATTGCCCATGGCCCCATATCGACATAGATTTTATTACCAATCTGCATCAGGGTTTACCACTGTTCAGGTTATTGTGATTCTCTAAGATGTGTCGTCTCATTCCGCTCCCTCTTCTGCCCGCAGCATTGGAACTAGCCAAGTGTGTATTTCAGCAGGTGTTTTCCGACCCTGTGGGAACCCGGAAGACATAGTATCGGACCGAGGCCCCCAAGTCATCTCCAGGGTTTGGCATGCATTCTGTTATCGTCTGAGGGTCTTCATAAGCCGGTTCTCCAGGTACCACTCCCAAATCAGCGGTCAGATGGAACCAGGAAATTGGGAAGTACCTCCGCCAGTACTGCCTTACCAAGCTTGAGCGGAATATGCACAGAACTAAGTAATTCACTCTTCTCTCCGCCTCACTCCTTTTCAGTGCATCCTTGCATCTTACTCTGCTCTGTGGCAGGCTCCTCTGCCTGCCATTGTGTCCTGCCCTTCCTCCCATTTGGTCCTGTTTGGTGCGTCTGGGGGTCCGCCCCTTGGACGGTCCTGTGTTGTTTGGATTTGGTTTTGTGTTTGATCTTGAATGTACCCTGTCCTGTCCTGTTTAGTTTTTTAACCGTAGCCTGTTCATTTGTCATTATTGTTTGCACCTATGCCTCGTTTACTTCCCCTATATGAGTTCTGTATTTGCTGTTGTTGAACATACATGTGAGCTCCCTGAACCACACTTATGTACTCCCTGCACCCAGTTAATCTTGGAGTCCCCAGGAACGATCCATGAACCAAGTCAGCCATCCCATCCTTGTGGCAAAATTGCTGGTGAAATTACTAAGGGAAAGGCACAGAGATTGTAGATTCTATTTGCAAGTAAAGCTTTATTCAAGATCTGCAAACCGGGAGCAGTTAACAGCACTCTCAGTAGAGTCAGGTCATAAGATCTCAGGTGAAGGTTGAGCTTAGGCCTGTATTCATTCAGTACAGCCCCCTGTCCCCCTCCTAGGCATGGTTAGTCTACACGTCTCACCAGCTTCTCTGCAAACTTCGGCTTAGAAAGATAAGATGCTTACATCCCTTGAAAAGTTCTGCCAAAATTATTGCTATCTGTTCAAGGCACATCCTGCACAAATGAGCAGAGCTGAAACACACAATGAATGACTGGATAATAATTAGAATTAGCAATATGATTTCATTGAACTATCGAATAAGGACATTTCTATCACAGTGAGGTATTGTTTGTGTTTGCAACTTTATTGAGATGATTTTTCTGAGCGGTCTCTTTTTTGTCATTTTGAAAGCCTATTTTGGTATCCAGACCCATGCCTGCCTACCTGATCCATACCTGAAGAAGAAGCACTAGGTGAGAAAAGTGTAAGTTGCCAGCTTTACATCAATTTGTAGCCATAAGCAGAAATCCCAGGGGGGGACAGTGGGACATGACCCCCAATTTGGAGAAAACAATGATTTGTCCCCCCAATATATACATGCAAAGATAACTATTTAATTTTAGTAATAGTACTAAGACTTAATGAAGTGCTTGTGATGATAATAGACACCTAATGGCCCGTCTAAGTTTAAAATTACTGCCTAACAGTGGTTTAATCCACTACCTCCCAGCCCTCAGCATTGGCACATCATGCAGGTATGGTGCATGTATGGAAATCTGACAATCTGTCGTGAGTGGTTGACATTCAGTAAGTAGCTCAAACAAAAGATATATTAGGCATTTATTTTTCTTCTACTACTCAATACAATAAAAAAACATTTCTAACCGTCACCAGCCTTCATTTTCTCTGCATTGATTTACAGGTCACTTGTTATGTTAGCTAGAGGTTAGAGGATGTTTGCTAGCAAGCTACAATAACACAAACCAGCTTGTTTGCATTTGAGTCAATGAAAGAAACTTGCAGTGCAGTGTGTGTCGTGTTCCTTAACTGGCAAGGTGACAGTGTTCGTGTCTACCGTCTTAAAGGCATTCAATGCACTTAGCTAACATGAACTAATCCAGTAAATTTGTTTTATGTTGGTACTGTAGGGTTCGCAAACAATAGCTGAATTTGCAGAGCTACAGTAGCAAGTAAACCGATAGTGCCAACTAAAACAGAACTACAACACTTTTTTGGTGCTCACCCCAAAAAGTGCTCTTGAGAAATATTTATGTACTTGGCCCTCCAAAAGTGATATCAGGTTTTTGCCCGTTTGTCGCATAAAGTTCTTGACCTTTTGATTATTCGCTTATTATTATTTTCATTATTATTATTATTTGCTGTTTGAAGAAGTATAATAATTTATTTGAAACTTGTTCGATGTGTTAATTTTCAAACTGTGTGGGTAAATAGGATAGACAATAAATGTGTAGTTCTAAAGCTATTTCGGACATTCTGTCCTAGATGACTTAATCAAATCAATCTGTTTCTTATCTTGTTTGATCCATCCATAGAAAAATATTATAGCACATTTAAGTAATAAAGCAGACGTTATTAAACAGAGCAACTTACATTTTTGTACAGTACTTTGCAATAATCTATTGTGTGGATTTGAGCTTTAGGCCAGAGTGAAGAGTACCCCTAAAAGCTTTCCTACGCCACTTCCAGCATGACTGACCCTTCATAGCTTCATAGTCATGCCACTAGTTGGATAAACAGGGCTATTCTGCTGGCAAACAGTGCATTTGGAATGTCTTCCGAACCCTTCACTTTTACACATTTTGTTATTTTAGCCTTTTTCTAAAATGGGTTCAAATTTTTTTTTCGCATCAATCTACACGCAATACAACATAACCAAGCAAACACATTTTTGGAACTCCTAACCCAAATGTATAAAAGAAATGGCATTAATTATGCTTTTACTCTTTTTGGGTAGTGCGCTGATTATTCGTCCAGTCCCTGCTGCGGAAAAACATCCCCAAAGCATATGCTGCCACCAATATGCATTACCATAGATATGGCTTTGGCCAGGTGCTAAGCGGTACATGCTTTCCTCCGGATATTTTGCTTGGCATATGTTGCAAAGTTCAGTCTTGGTTTTAACAAACCATAGAATCTTGTTTTTCATGCTCTGACAATGCTTTAGGCGCCATTTGGCAAACTCTAGGCAGTCCTGTGCCTTTCCCTTTAGGAAGAATGTTGGTGGTTCCAAGAATTTTGGCAGTGTTGGACATTCCAGGATTTCAGGGCATAGAAGGTAAGCAAAGTTGTACCTATCTTAGACTGAGGCCGTGATTTCTCAAATAAACCACTCTTGATAGTGAATGTGATATGAGTTAATTCTCCAATTTATTTAAGAGGAAAGGTAATTAGGGCATTTTTCTAGCATTTTTGCAGCAAACAACATCCAATTTCTGACTCTTCTTGTTAAGGTAATCCCAACCCACAGCAGTGAATAAAAGACAATGATGTTTAAAAAAAACTGCATTAGTAATAAAATGCAGAGCTGCATGATAGAGTCAAGAATTTTCCAAACAGATGGAGCCCAAACAACTTCCTTTCAAGGTCAAGATGACAAGCATGCTTTATTTCTGTAAAGAAACACAATTCTGATCTTGAATTGGCTAACATGCTTGAGTGGCTAACATTATGCATTGCCTTGACCAGGTATTTTCCAAGGCTTTAACAGTAAAATCTACAAATAGTTTGGTTGCAGTAATAATACTATGCTTAGGACCCAAATACATTTCTGATATGTTTGAAGAATACAAACCGAGTAGGGCTCTAAGATCCAGGAACTCAGGTCAGCTAGTAGAGCCCATAGTCCAAACTAAACATGGAGAAGCTGCGTTTAGCAGTTATGCTGTACACAACTGGAATAAACTACCAGAAGATCTTAGACGTTCACCAAATGTGTCCATTTTTAAATCCAGGCTAAAAGCACTACTCTTTTCACGTGCCTATGACTGAGCTCTCAAACGCAACCCCACTGTGAGCCTGTTTTTATAACAGCACTGTTTAGTATTACAATTTTTCTAGCTTCCTTTGTTTTATATTCTATTTCTATTTTATTATTCTGTGTTATAGTTCTTCTAGCTTTCTGTTTTATATTTTATCTCAATTCTATTATCCTATGTTTTATTAATTATGCTGTTTTTATATTTCTCTTCTTCATTTATTGTGTTATTAAATGTACATCCTGCTATATTTTGCCAATTGTAATGCAAGTTCTGGTGCTATCAGAGGAATAACCTCTGTGTAAACTGTTTCTGATTTTATTGCATTATTTCTATTTTCACTGTAAAGCACATTGAATTGCTTCTATGTATGAATTGTGCTATATAAATAAACTTGCTTGCTTGCTTGCTTTGGAATAAAAGTTCAATATGTTATTTTCAGTAAAAGAAATAACGCAGCTGCATATTTGCTAGTCACTCCAGTATTTTAGCGAGACAGGAGAGTTTAGAGAGAGGTCAATAATTATCAAGGGTATTACTGTCTCCACCTTTGTGAAGTGATAGCACAGTTTTCCTGATCTTTGGAATAATCCCAGTTCTTAATGTTAGATGAAAAACATGCACTATTGCACCTGAGGTAAATGGAGCTGCCTTAACCAGGAAGCATACATCTAGCTGATCAGGACCTTGGCCTACACCACATTTCAATTATAAATGGCCTCAGATTAGTCAGAAGTAAAACAGGGATTTGATTTATTCGGTATTCTGGCTTTTTTGAATGGGGTGTGCTCATCAGCAATGGAATAATAGTAGTAAAATATGCGTAGGTCAGCTCAACGTTGGTAAAAGTATTCAAAATCTTGTAAAAGAGCTTGTTCATTAAAATATTTATAATTTGTTTTTAAACTGAAACGAGGTTAAGCCTTCTGGATTCTATCATCTCTAATACATACTATCAAACAGTGGTCATTGCCTTCTAGTGGAAAGACGCCACTAGCCAGATATTTCTCAGGTACATTTGTTAAAATGTAATCAATTAGCATAGACTTTGCAGGATCCTTACGGTTAGGCTTGGTGGGATTTTTGATTAGCTGTGTAGGATTCAGCTCATTAAAGAACTCTTTTATGCCATCTGAGTCCTGTGTTTGCCAGTTCAGAATGTTTGATCATATTTTCCTTGCAGAGGAAGGTTGGCATACACCTATAAATGTAACATAATAATTAATATTTCTTTGTGACGGTAAGAGATTGTAGCACAACTACTGAGAGGTGATTTTGTATAAATTGCTACACCACCCTTACTCAGTCTGGATGTGTTAGATGGGGCCATTAGCAACAAGACTAACAAAATAACTTAGTCTTTGCAACAAAAAGACTGTCCCTAATCTATATCCATATACATATGTGTACTTTGTTTAAGGGATTCATTTGAAATAATTTTGAATAGATCAACATAAAATGACTTGAGGGTAGAGACGTACAGTGTGAATCATCATGATGGAAGACTATCTACATTAAATTTTGTCTGAAGACTCACATGTTTTCCCCACACATACATACATGCCACACAGACTAGCAGTTTTGTGGCCCCTCCCTCTCCCTTAAGCCTCTCATGTCTCAACAGCCCTCTTGTAACTGTATTTGTATAGTTTTGTGCAGTTGTGTGGTATTAATCGGGTTGGGCTAACTGTGTCTCAGCTCAAAGATAATGAAGACATTGACCTGGATATAGGGAGAGCTTGCCTTGGCTGGTGGATATTCTTAACTTTAGCCTAGTGTCTGTTATTTGTGTAATAATTATGCTTGACACATTAGTAAACACTTAAATTGTTAAAATCCTCACAGGATGGTCTTATGCCTTTGGTCAGTTTGTCACCAATTGATTCTCAATTGTCTTCCCTGGATAAATGAATGTAAACTAAAAAAGGAATAATAATCATCATGGAGTAAAATAATTGAATGACCCCCAACATATTTCACAAATGTTAGTACCAGACTCAACAGATCCACCGAAAGGTATTTGTTTCAAGACACAAAACATTTACAGATATGTTTTGTGTTTTGAGTTTTGAAGGAGGTTGGTATGTTCGTGGCTTTGGCAATCAAATATCATCTTGTACAATAATCATGTTTTATTTTTATTTTACAGTACTGTACTTACTGTCTGTGTTGCATGTGTTTCATCGTTTATAAGAGCATGGCACTATCAGCACCAAAGCAGTGGGTTCGATGCCCACTGGGGTCACATACAACTATGTGGATTCACTGTTGTCACTGGATGAACGTGTCTGCTATGTAAATGACCTATTACACTACTATTTTGGCCAATGTCATACTAGTAAAGCAGAAAAAGACCCCAGCAATTTCCATTTCTCAAACATACATTGCAGTGTGATATAGGTATTTCTAGAATGCTAAAGTGTATACAACACTGAAAAGGGTATTGTTTTCTTATAATTAAAGGTACAACTTAAATAAAGGCACAACATTTAGAACCTAAAAAGAAAGAACCCACTTTGATTCCAGTTAGAATCTGTAAGGTTCCCTATATCATTATTTCAATAGAGGATTTGAGGATTCTACAAGGAATCCAAAACAGTTATTTTATATTTTTATACACATACAGGCTTTGCAGACCTTTGGCATTCTAGTTGTCAATTTGTAGAGGTAATTGAAGATATTTCACCCCATGCTTCCTAAAGCGACTCCCACAAGTTGGATTGCCTTGATGGGCAATTCATACAGTCAAGCTGCTCCCACGACTGCTAAGTAGGGTTGAGATCCGGTGATTGTACTGGCCACTCCATTATAGACAGAATACCAGCTGTCTGCTTCTTCCCTAAATAGTTCTTAATTTGGAGCTGTGCTCTGGGTCACTGTCATTTAGTAGAAAATGGCTCCAATCAAGCACAGTCCACACAGCATGGCATTACAAAACTGATCCCTCTGATTCTTCATGATCCCTTTATGCTGTACAAATCACCCACTTTACCACCACCACCAAAGCATACCCAGACCATCACATTGCCTCCACAATCGCTGACAGCCACAATCGCTCAATGCCCTCCTCCAGCATCTATTCATTTGGTCTGAATCTCACAAATCTTCTTCTTTGTGATCCAAACACCTCAAACTTTTGTCTGTCCATGACACTTTTTTCTAAGGTTCATCTATCCAGTCTCTCTCTCATTTTGCCCATCTTAAGCTTTTATTTGTATTGGCCAGTTAGAGTTGTCTTTTTCTTTTCAACTCTGCCTAAAAGGCCACCATCCCGGAGTCACATCTTCACTGTTGGCATTGAGACTTGTGTTTTGCATGTACTATTTAATAAAGCTGCCAGTTCAGGACCTGCAATTTTCTCAAACAAGACCCTCTAATGTATTTATCCTCTTGCCCAGTTGTTCATCGGGGTTCCCACTCCTTTTTCTATTCTGGTTAGAGACTGTTTGCACGGTTCTGTGCAGGGAGTGGTACACAGCGTTGTACGAGAACTTCTGTGTGCTTGTAATCAAGCCCACAATTGCTGATGCTCAAGACTATATTAGAGGGGGCACTGTCCCTCCAGAATCTGTGACCCCTAGTTTTGTTTCCCCATAAACTCTGCAAATGGTATATGAATTAGATATGCCCTTTAATTTATGAAAAATGCCACCTCAGTCATTTAATCCTGCAACCTGGCCTGCTGATAATTTGCACCAATGTAGATATTCCATAATAAATCATAAATTTCCAGCTACAATAGCCATTTATAATATTAACAATGTCTAAACTATTTCTGAATAATCTGATGTAATTTTAATTGAAAAATAATTGGGTTTTCTTTAAAAAACAAGGACATTTCTAAGTTTCCTCAAACTTTCAAATGGCAGTATATATAAAATGATGTTGTGTTTTGCAAAGCAATACAATTTAGTGAATATATTTCCCAGTCAACTTGTTTTCCTGAATCAATGGATTTGTGTAGAAACATGTCTACAAACAAAATGAATGTTCAATGATAGGTTTGTACGTAAGGCTAGTTGTGTTACTGGTCTGACCAGTTTGAAAATGTGTACACATGCTTGTCAAAATAGTACCAAGTGATAAAAAAGAGACAACAAAGGGGTACTGTGTAGAATACTGCCTCTAACATTTAAAAGACTGAATTTAAATAATAACATGATTTGCCTCATTCTCTTTCTCCCATACCAAACAAGACCGGAATAGTATTTGCTAATCCAGTGTGGTTTGGGGGGAGGGGGTATTGTAAGTATCCATAGCAAGTATGAAGGGACTATGCGTGAATGTAAAAACAAGATTGACCTGCAAAAAGTTGAAATGGGGAATATCTAAAGCACTTGTTATAAATTTGTTGAGGAAAATATTTAAACATTAACCTAAGTCATTAACTGCAGATGTTTTCTGGTAATTTATACTTGTATTTATGCTAGTAATCCAGTAGGAATTTTACATATGGCCCCTTTATTTATTACATAGTAATTATTTAATATTGGTATAAAACCATCTGCATTGGGATCCAAAGCACTTTAAGTAATTAACCCTCTATAAAAGCATTATATGATTTTCTTTCATCCATATATTAGTCATGCCTCGCACCTGCGATCTTGCAAAAAAATAATGTTATATAGGTTACGCTACAGATCAAACTGCAAACACAGCAAATTACTACAGTGTTTTTTTCACAGCCCAACCTTTTAATATACAGAAGACTGTGCTGGAAGTGAATCATTTAAACTTCAGCTAAAAGGCTGACATTGCATTTCTTAATTAAGGTTCTTGCTCTATTCAAAGTTTATACTGGAATGTATCACTCACGTCAAGTTGTGCTGACAGTCCTAGCTGTGCAGAGTTGATTCAGGACTACTGCTATGTTTTGTTCCACTGTCGATATGGTCCCTGGTAACATGGGAACTTCCTGAGAATGTGTGCACGTTCACACAGGTGCACATAAGACCGGGGTCAGGAACTAGGAACTGTGTTGTGAATTCTCTCATTTGCTGCTGAGCCAGGTGAAACCTGATTCCTTGACAGTGATATTTGCATTTGTGTACTTTGTTGGCTTTCCATACACATGACTCAGTGTTCCTAGCTGTTCTTAGTGTTCCTTACAATATGTGCTCCATTTCTTGAATATACAGAGAGGGAAAAATATATTTGATCCCCTGCTTATTTTGTACGTTTTGCTATTGACAAAAACATGATCAGTCCATAATTTTAATGGTAGGCTTATTTGAATTGTAAGAGACAGAGAAAAAACAAAAAGATGCAAGTCAAAAATCAAAAAAATGTCATAAATTGATTAGCATTTTATTTAGGGAAATAAGTATTCGACCCCTCTGCAAAACCTGACTTAGTACTTGGTGGAAAAACCCTTGTTGGCAATCACAGAGGTCAGACATTTCGTCTAATTGGACACCAGGTTTGCACACATCTCAAGAATAATTTTGTCCTACTCTTCTTTGCAGATTGTCTCCAAGTCATTAAAGTTTCGAGCCTGATGTTTGTTAAATCGAAACCTCAGCTCCCTCCACAGATTTTCTATGGGGTTAAGGTCTGGATACGGGCTAGGCCACTCCAGGACCTTAATGTGCTTCTTCTTCAGCTATTCCTTTGTTGCCTTGGCCGTGTGTTTTGGGTGATTGTCATTCTGGAATACCCATCCACAAGCCTTTTTCAATTGCCTTGCTGAGGAAAGGAGGTCCTCACCCAAGATTTGACGGTACATAGCCCTGTCCATCGTCCATTTGATTCAGTGAAGTTGTCCTGTCCCCTTAGCAAAAAAACACCCCCTAAGCATAATGTTTCCACCTCTATGTTTGATGGTCGGGATGGTGTTCTTGGGGTCATAGGCAGCATTCCTCCTCCTCCAACCACGGCGAGTTGAGTTGATGCCAAAGAGCTACATTTTGGTCTCATCTGACCACAACACTTTCACGCCAGTTCTCCTATGAATCATTTAGATGTTCATTGGCAAATTTCAGACGGCCCTGTACATGTGCTTTCTTGGGCATTGGGACCTTGCAGGCACTGCAGGATTTGAGTCCTTCACAGGGTAGTGTGTTACCAATTATGTTCTGTGTGACAATGGTCCTTGCCAATGATGGAGAGTTTGGAATTTGATTGTTCTGTGTTGAGATTGCTGAGATGAGATTAGGAGAAATCCCTTTAAGAGTGTGCTCCTAATCTCATTTTGTTACCTGTGTAAAAGACAACTGGGAGACAGAATTTCTTCTGATTGAGAGGGATTCAAATACTTATTTCACTCATTAAAATTCAAATCAATATATAACATTGTTGACATGTGTTTTTCTGGATTTTATTTATTGTTATTCTGTCTCTCGCTATTCAAATAAACCTACCATTCAAATTATAGACAGATAATTTCTTTGTCAGTGGGCAAACGTAAAAAATAAGCAGGGGATCAAATACTTTTTTCTTTAATATACAGGAATAATCTCCCGACTCTGCCTCATCACTGCGATTCCTGATGGAATTGGGAGAAACAAAGATTGGGACATGCTTCCTTCAAGACACTTCTTTACCTATTCCTCACTAAACCATTACTCTAATCCTTGACTAACCCACACAATTAAGTTTTGAGGCACCCAAGGGCCTGAGGGAATCTCTAGAACATTGATTCAGAAACCAGAATAAGCATACCATTACCGGTCCTGATGGTACCCCTGCACGAGTGCAATGACACTTTCTCCACAGAACCAGAGTTATTCTAGTAAACAGCTAAATCAACTATTTAGCAGTTGGCTATTTATTTTCTTACAAATCTGACTTTTACATTTTTTATAGCATACCTATTCACTATAACCACCCCATAAAGGTATTACTCTTTTTCAATGGCTTAAATGTATCCTAACATAGAACATGTAATTGCTTTCAGGACAATGTTATTACTATAAGACAATTCAACATTTTAAGGTAGTTCATAAAGAAATTGTCATTCAAAATATTTTCTTAATAAAAAGCAAATGTGATGCTCTATAATTCTTCTTTGCAAGCAATCTGCATGGGATGAAGACCATGCGTCATCAATCCCTGGAAAAATGGACTTTGACGAACCCTGCTGTAGAGGTCAATGGGTCAAGGATTCCTTGCAAGCCATGATTCATGACATGGTGTAGACAGAGCCATGACCAGACATGGGTAACAATGTGTTTTCTATCATATTTTCACAGCATAATAACACAGGAAATGCCTATGTCTATGTTTGGATGGTCAAGGACTACAAAGGTGTCATGTACAACATGAACAGCCCACAATGTAAATAAGCCAGTTGCGATCACCTAACCTTAGAATGTGTTTACTGGTTTTAGAACTGTTTGTGGTTTTACAAACATTAACTGATGTCAACATTATGTTGCTAGCAGTTTAGCTTCCTCCAGTGACAGATGTATCGTGGCCCCACACTGGGTATGAATTCCCAGACCTTTAGGTAGGGGACTCCATAATTCTGATGGGAAACTTCAACGCGCACAAGGGCAATTCCTTATCACGCCTGGAGAGGCTTGATAGGGAAGAACGGCCTCTCTGATCTGAACTTGAGTGGTCGTTTGTAGTTAGAGTTCTGTGCTAGTCATGGATTATCTATAACAAACACCATGTTTGAACATATGGATGCTCATAAGTGTATGTGGTACAAGAGCAACCTAGGCCGAAGGTCGATGATTTATTTGTGATTTGTGATTGTGTCATCGGATTTGAGGCTGCATGTCTTGGGCACGCCGGTAAAGAGAGGGGCGGAGCTGTCAACCAATCACCATCTGGTGGTGAGTTGGGTCAGGAGGTGGTGAAATACTCTGGACAGACCGGAAAAGCCCAAATGGGTTGTGCGGGTGAACTGGGAACGTCTCGAGGAGGCCCCCGTCTGGAAGATCTTCATCTCACACCTCCGGCAGAGCTTTTCTGGCATCCCTGTGGAGGTTGGGGGCATTGAACCTGAGTGGTCGATGTTCTAAGCTTCCATTGCCGAAGCTGCAGCGGGGAGCTGTGGTCTAGCAGTCTTATGTGCCTCAGGAGGCGGTAACCCTCCAACACCTTGGTGGACACCGGTGGTCAGGGAAGCCGTCCGACTGAAGAAGGAGGCCTTCTGGGATGTTATCCTGGAAGTCTCCAGAGGCGGTAGCAGTGTACCGACGTTGGGTCAGCGACATCTGCCGTGAAAGAGGCAAAACAGCGGGTGTGGGAGTTCGAGGAAGCCGTGGAGAAGGACTTTGAGTCGACACCAGGTGCTTCTGGAAAACCGTCTGCCACCTCAGGAGGGGGAATCGGGTAACCATCTAAGCTGTGTACATTAGGGTGGGACACTGTCAACCTCCACTTAGGAGATAATTGGGTGATGGGAGGAACACTTTGAGGAACTCCTCAATCCCACTAACATGTCCTCTATAGTAGAGGCAGAGCTGGAGGCTAATGGGGAAGCATTGTCAATCTCATTGGCAGAAGTCCCTGAAGTAGTCAAACAACTCAACAGTTGCAAAGCTTCGGGGATTGACGAGATCTGTCAAAAAAATTTGAAAGCTTTGGATGTGGAGGGGATGTCTTGGATGACACGCCTCTTCAACATTGCATGGGAGTCGAGGGCAGTGCCTAAGTAGTGGTGGACCTGGGTGGTGGTTTCCCTGTTCAAAAAGGGGGACCAGAGGGTGTGTGCCAATTCCAGGGGTATTACACTTCTCAGCCTCCCTGGCAAAGTCTACTCAAAGGTGCTGGCAAAGAGGGTTCGGCAGATAGTCAAACCTAAGATTGAAGAGGAACAATGCAGATTCCGTCCTGGTTGTGGAACAACCGACAAACTATTTTATTTTGCAAGGATCCTGGAGGAGGCCTGGGAATATGCCCATACAGTCTACATGTGTTTTGTGGATATGGAGAAGGCATTTGACTGGGTCCCCCGGGAGATACTGAGGGAGGTGTTGAGGGAGTATGTTTGGATAGCCCCCTTCTAACCTCCAAAGTGAGAGCTGTGTTCAGGTTCTCTGTAGTAAGTCAGACTCATTCCAGGTGGGGCGGGCCTCCGCCAGGCCTGCGCTTTGTCACTAATCTTGTTTGTAATGTTCATGGACCGGATATCGAGGTGTAGTCGGGTTGGGGAGGGCTAGCATTTCGGTGGGCTGGGGATTTTATCGCTTCTTTTTGCAGATGATGTGGTCCTGATGGCATCATCGGTCTGTGACCTTCAGCACTCACTGGACCGGATCGCAGCTGAATGCGAAGCGGTTGGGATGAGGTTTAGCACCTCTAAATCTGAGGCCATGGTTCTCAGCAGGAAACCGATGGAGTGCCTCCTTCCGGTAGGGAATGAGGCGTTACCCCAAGTAAAGGAGTTCAAGTATATCAGGGTTTTGTTCACGAGTGAAAGTACAATGGAGGAGGAGATTGGCTGGAGAATCGGAGCAGTGTGGGTGGTATTGCATTAACTTTACCGCACCGTTGTGATGAAAAGAGAGCTGAGCCGGAAGGCAAAGCAATCGATATACCAGTACATTTTCATTCCTACCCTCACCTATGGTCATGGCTGGGTCATAACTGAAAGAACTAGATCGGGGTACATGCGGCTGATATGAGTTTTCTGAGAAGGGTGGCTGGCGTCTCCCTTAGAGATAGGGTGAGAAGCTCAGTCATCCGTGAGGTACTCGGAGTAGAGCCACTTTTCCTTTGCATCCAAAGGAGCCTGTTGAGGTGTTTCGGGCATCTGGTAAGGATGCCCCCAGGATGTTCCAGGCATGTCAAGCTGGGAGGAGACCTCGGGTAGGTCCTGGACTAGGTGGAGAGATTATATTTCGACACTGGCCTGGGAATGCCTCGGGATCCCCCAGTCAGAGCTGCCAAATATAGCTTGAGAAAGGGAAGTTTGGGGTCCCCTGCTGGAGCTGCTGCCCCCATGACCCGATACCGGATAAGCGTATGAAGATAAGATGAGGTAATGGCCAAATGAAGAGTACTTGAAAATAATATGACACACTGACTTAATAATCTGAATTCAGCTGCCAATGGAAATCAACACAACGAAGATCTAGCTTGCATTAAAACAAATTTGTCTCAGAAGAAGTAGATTTGTAGAAATAGCACGGTATGAAGACTATATTGTATTTACAGGTGACACCTAATCATCTTTATCAAGGATGCCAATCAATTCAGATATTTACAAATCTGCACCCTCCACTGCCACATCTGTACTGCAAGATTAATCACTACAACTTGTTTGTCTTTGATCCCATAGGAGATTGTACGGCATGGATGATTATTGGAAAACAACAACAATAATTCATGTTTGGTCAGCTGTTTGGTTATTAGGGAATTATTTTGACCTGAAAAAACAACTGTTTTGTAATGACTCTGAGGGCGTAGTCAGTAATGAAACATTGGCACATATGAGACACATTCATTCTCATGAAATCACAAACCTGAATGTATAGTTGCAGCCGTAATCACTGACATGTTAGCAAAACAGAACAAAATGCGCCATACTTCAATTAATCCAGGCCATGTCACAAACAGCCCTATGCTTATTGTCTTATGTGTATGTGAGACATTACATCTATGCACAGGGCTTGACTAATCTTATAACTTTTGTCTGTTAGTAGGATGGTTTATTACTTTACAAGCTGACTCATCAAGGCCATAATTGCTAAGATTTAATGTTAGGATGACTAATTATGCCAATGTCTCAGCACTTGTTTGGGCAGTGCTACAAAGGTGCTTAATAGAGTAGTGTAGTAGGTGCCTCCAAGGAAGGAGTGACAACTATGTGATTTGGAGTTACAGGAGACTACATATAATACAATGCTAGATTTTAGCATGTTCGGTTAGGTTACCCGGAACTAAAATACACAGTGGAGATTCTGTGAACAAATCATGCATTAGTTAATTAGAAATTATGATGTAGGCAATTTAGACATGATCAAGGCATTGTTAACCAAAGCAGTTAGTCAGCGGGGTTGTCAAGGTGCTAATAGAGACATGGCATCGTGCCAACTATATTTTTTACTGTGCTGTCTGGCTCTTTTAAATCTGCTGGTATAAGACATTTATGTATTGGATTATGTAAATCTTGTGGAACAGTGGAAGCCCAAGTACATGTCCAAAGAAAGAGGAAATTCATTACTCTTATCAAAACATCAGGATGTGTTAAACCTGGGGCCCTGCTGTCCACTCTTCAATTTTCATGGGTGTCCCCCAAAATTTGGATTCTTGGGCCTACCCTATTCTCTGTAAAAATGAATGATGTTGCTTCTGGTACTTTCCTCACCCATCTCTAAGCTGACAATACAATCTTGTACACAGCCGGCCCATCACTTAACACTCTGAAATCCACTTTGTAACTTCTTCCCCCTTCAACACGAATCACCGTGACCTATACACGCTGGTTGATTGGTATTTGTATTTTGAGTTGGT
Source organism: Esox niger (assembly GCA_016801105.1). Taxonomy (NCBI): domain Eukaryota; kingdom Metazoa; phylum Chordata; class Actinopteri; order Esociformes; family Esocidae; genus Esox; species Esox niger. The sequence goes on along the minus strand of JACXGJ010002593.1, from coordinate 30,071 downwards.
TGCTCGTGCCTGACAACATAAACCCCAAAATGTGTCGATGCAAATCAAGCTTCTGAATAAATCTGAGACTTTGCCAAAACATTAGGCAGGCCAGAATGAACTGTTTGGTACATGGAAGAAGAAAGAAAGCACCTGTCAGCTTAGCAATTGCAAATGACCTGAAAAGACCATATACAGTAAGACCTCTACAAAGATGACAAATGAATGCTCCCCACAATAAAGAAAAAACACAATGATCAGTGATCAGGAACACTATCCAGGAGCTAGGCATTAATGTGTCAGCCACAAAACTTTGCAAAAGTCTTCACCAGCTTAACTACAGGGGCTAGACAGTAAGATTTAAAAACAGTAGTTAAACTCAAAAGCAATGTGGCCTAACACTTGACACAGTATCATGTGGTATTGTGATATTTATTTATAGTTACTTTCTAGAATGTGACATGCACACGGAAAGGGGCTTTTTTCATATGCAGAACAAGATTTTCTTCCTATGGCGAACCTTGTACCGTAGGCTCCACTTTTTGTGTACATTACACAATTTTCCTACAGGAGTCGGAGTTAAATAAATATTTTTTTGTTAATTCTTCTGTTACCTCAATTGAAATTTGTCCAATTACTTTTGGTCCCCTAAAATGGGACGCAATATGTATAGTACTTCCTACATGGTATTTATTAATACTTCAAAAATAGCTAGCAGTCTGCAATTTCATCTCTTAGTCAAATTTCTAAGTAAATGTTCTGGAGTACAGAGCAAAAAGAAGAACACTTGTGTAACAGCCCAAATAATTACAGCCTGCATTTTAGATAGGATTAACAAGTTCCAGAATCTTACATTTTGCTCCATCTATCAATATAGTCTGGGTTCTGCCACTAAGATTGCCCTAAAAAGTCCTTGAAAGTGTTTGTGTCGAAGCTTAGCATGGGAAACTTATTCAACAAAATGTAGTGATCAAAAGCTTTTTAGAAATCAACAAATAGGTCTTCACAACATATTTGGGCATTGTGGCATTGACCATATAATTTACCACAGCTGCTATTGCAGTAATAATTACTTGAGTTTATATATTGATGTTATATATTGTATAGCCGGTTCGAGGTTCTTTTCTGCAAGCAGACTGGCCAACAATTCTTTGTGAATTATTTGCCTTTTCTATGGTAATAGATGGCAAATCAATTTTACCTTGCAATTTGATATAGAAAGATAATAAGGATTTTATGGTGTTTACTTGTAAAATAAGAATTCTTAGAGTTGGCAATAATGTGAATGTTTTGGGGGGAAATGTATTTCTTGTTACAAATAAAAATGTTCTAAGAGCAATTGTCATTTTGCTTGTATAAATGTCGATTCCTATTTTGTTTAGCTCATAGAGACACTTCATCAAGGTGAAATTCCATTTTGAGTTGACTACACCTACAGTTCTAATCCGTGCAAAGGTTGGGTCAACAATACTGTGGCGCAGCCTGCAGACCACTGGAGGAACTGCTTCTGTGAACTAGACATGGTGCTGAATGTCTCCCTCTGCATCTAGTCCATGAACTACATCTGCTTCAACCATAGAGTACATGAAAACACTTCCTATTGGATGACAGATTTCACTCCATATCACATTTCATAGACAGGAGTTTGAGTTAACATTGGAAATGTCATCATGTCATGTCCTGGTGCATACCTGACATCTTAATATTTGTTACATAGTTTGAAAGCATTAAAACTACAGTAAAAACATTAACAAATATATAATTCATACCTGTGGATAAACGCTTTCAAACAATGAAAAATTATGTGATATAATTGCTTAATAGTCAAGTAGATCAATTCAATGAGGCTGGACATGCAGTGGTTGTGCAACTAAGTGAGAGTGGATCTTATGTCAATGTTATACTTTTCCGAGGTAGCATTTGGGATGGGGAAGCTGATTCCAGCATTGCACTCTGAATGTTTCCTTTCTTCTCAATCCAAATAATAAACAAGAATTGTAAAACCCTATAAACAACAGTTATTTGAAATCAAGGCAAACCTACTAATTTACATCACACCCATGGACTTGGCACAAAACAAGATTGATCACCTACTTTACAAGGATATACTGGTCTCCCAAACAGTGGATTTTCTAGAACATATTACATGGGGTGGCAGATGGGCAGCAAGGTGAAATTCAAGGGTGGCATATCATTCTATTGGTTATGTCCATTTCATACAAATCCAGCTACTGAAAACGGACAGTGTAATGTCTTGCTAATTAATCTTACATGTTATTGAGTTTGATGTTTATGTGTTCAAAGTTTGGTAAGAGTCTTTCGAGTGTGCATAATCTCTATGAATGTTGGGAGTTTTATACATGCAACTTACAAATTGAGGGAAAAGATGCAGTATTTATTTTGGACACATTGTTTATATTATTCTGCCAAGTGCAGAAGCATTAATCAATGCATCCTGAAAATGAATGCCTCATATTGCTCAAAATAATAAAATAACACTAGATATAGGCTACTGAGATTAGGCTATGGAGTAGCAATTTAATAAACCAAGAACATTTTAATTCTAACTATTAAGCACATAAGACTCGCCTTTTGTTGATGTTACAGATGTTATAGATATCCAGAGATGTCTAATTTAGAATTGTTATTCTCCACAGATACAATCAACCATTTAATTCTCCATAGCAAGCTACATCAACATTGTTAAATGCCTCTTTGCTTGCTAAAAGGACAAGCATTACATGGCAATCATGGCAAACAACTTCATCAGCAAATTTGCTAGCCAATAATATTGACAATTGCAATTAATTAGCTAGTAGATGATATCAGACATATCTGAACTAAAATAAATGGCTGCTGCAAATGCAAGACTATAAGATAAAATGTTGTATCATATACTGTATTAAGTAAACATATGCAGTGGTATCTTCTGTCATTACAGCTGGTTAATCTAGAGCGATACTGATTGCTCAGTTGCATTGACTACCATTGACCAACGGTCTGTGTTTACACTAGAAGGGAAGGGGAGCAGCACGGTGACAGGAGCAGGCAGACTGTGGGACTCAACCATTTTTCGGGGAAAGGGAGACTCAATGATATTAGAACGGATTAACATAGAGATTAACAATGAAGGTAGAAAATAAAATACTACTCACTGAAATTAAATATGAATATATTACAGCAGACATTCCTGACAACTGGGGTGGCAAGATATTTTTTAGCTGCCCCCATGGTGGTTTCAACAGTGCCACACTAGACTCAAACTAGCAGTCCTCTGCTTTGTAACACACATGAACGCCTTCATGACAGTCTTCCATATGTTTAAGCTAATACAAAAGGGTACTTTAGATGGCACAATTGCCATCTAAGGGTACATTTTGTATGGTCCATTGACAACATGGTGTTGCTTAACAGTTATGCTTCCTCCGCTGTCGGTCCATCCTATGTTGGGGCGCACAGTGGGCTTAAATCCACCGGCCCTCTGCTTCGCAAAACACCTTAACGCCATTGACACTGTTCCAACCTGTTTCATATAGTCTTCTATATAAGGAAAACAGATTCCATGTGACCTCACACCGTTGTTGAGGCTAGGACCACTGTCCATTACTTAACACAGGCTAAAACTAGATAATTATTTTCCAGACCGCATAAGAGCAGAGCAAATGTTTCTTACTGAGTGAGTGACTGACTGAATAACCTTTGTTAAATAGCGTAGTGGTTAGAGAAGCAGACCTGTAAATTATAGGTCCCACGTTCTTATCTCCTCACAGGGAAAGCGAAGTATGCATTATGAATTATTTCGTATAGATGAAACCTTCGCTGGCTAAACCCTTCAATGTCGGCATTATAGTAAGCCTGAAATAAAACAGTTTATGCTTATATTGCGACAGATTTTGGGGGAGTTTCCAGGTACGCTTCCCTGCATGTGTTCTGGGTCAGGATGGACAAACACATTTGCTGGCTACAATATACAGTAGTTATGTAATAGTAAGCCTCAACTAAAACTGGACACGGTTATATTGCAGCTGTTTCTGGCATGGAAAAGTTCATCTTCAGTCTCGCTAGCAATTGCTCAATTCTTATGATTATTCTTAGGAAGTTAAAAGATACTAGGAAGCCTATTACTGGCTAATAAGCTGTTAAAACCGCCAGTGGCAAAAGCCATACAGTTCATAGGCACAATGGTGGAGGTATACTTAATAAGAAACATTAGTCAATTTAACACACTGCTATGAACTAGCGTAAAGCAGTCAGCAGGAAAGCCACCAGAGATGCAAATAAAAAATAAATTGAGATCAGGAGAAAAGCGCCAAAAGCTGGTGGCCCGCCCGGGCCGCCATCGATTGCTCACTGGGCAGTGTACGACCGTTGGCTGATTCTTTAGTCAAATACTGTGGGTAATAGAATCACCAATGACACAATGTTTCAGTTTTTCTGGGCCACCGGTAGAAAATGCCTGCCGATCATTCCCCTCCAAAGACGGCTCCGTCGGCTCAAGCAGCGACTGATGTTTAACTGTTTGGTGGCATTTCTTCCCAGCGACCAAAAGAAAGTTATTGACCGGCTGCAGAAGCTCTGCCGGGGGGCTAACAACACTATTATTTCTTCCTGGTGGCACAGACACTGTTTATTCCTTTTCTACACCAACACAATCCTTGTGTTAATTTGTCAATAACATATTAATGTAATTGGACAAATTAACACAATCATAAAGAACAATTTCATTCTTAATACTTTGTCAAGAATCCTTTGCAGGCAAAGACTGCTTGAAGTCTGGAATGCATGGACATCACCAAACCCTGGTTTTCTTTCTTTGTGATGCTTTGCCAGGTCTTTAGTGCAGCTGTCTTCAGTTGTTGTTTGTTTGTGGGTCTTTCTGCCCTAGGTTTTTTCTTCAGCAAGTGAAATGCATGCTCGATCGGTTTGAGATCCAGTGATTGACTCAGCAATTGCAGAATATTCCTCTTCTTTGATTTAAAACCTCCTGGGTTGCTTTCACAGTATATTTTGGATCATTGTTAAAACTTTGAGGCATGGACGCCATTAGATCAGACTTGTTTATCCAGTACATCCCACAGATGATTGATGGGATTGAGATCTGGGGTATTTGGAAGCCAAGTCAACACCTTTAACTCGTTTTGTGTTCCTCAAACTATTCCTGAACAATTTTTGCTTTGTGGCAGGGCACATTAACCTGCTGAAAGAGGCTAATGCCACCAGGTAATACTATTGTCATGAAAGGGTGCACATGGTCTTCAACAATGCTTAGGTTGGTGGTACGTGTTAAAGTAACATCCACATAAATGGTAGGACCCAAGGTTTCCCAGCAGAACATTGCCCAAATCATCACACTTCCGCCGCCAGCTAGCCTCCTTCCCATAGTTCATCCTGGTGCCATGTGTTCTCCAGGTAAATGACACCCGGCCATCCACGTGATGTAAAAGCCCATGTTTCATTGGAGCAGGCCACATTCTTCCATTGCTCTGTGGTCCAGTTCTGATGCTCATGTGCCTATTGTGGGCGCTTTTGGCGGTGACAGGGGTCAGCATGGGCACCCTGAATGTGTTCTGACACCTTTCTATCAGTACTAGCATACATTCTTTCAACAGTTTGTGCTACAGTAGCTCATTTGTTGGATCAGACCACACAGGCCAGCCTTCGCTCCCCACATTCATCAGTGAGGCTTGGCCACCCCTGACCCTGTCACCGGTTCACTGCATTTCCTTCCTTGGACCGCTTTTGATTGATACTGACCAGTTTTGGAGATGCTCTGATCCAGTTGTCTAGCCATCACAATTTCACCCTTGTCAAAGATGCCAGTTTTTCTTGCTTCTAACTCATCAACTTTGAGGACAGAATTGTCACTTGCTGCCAAATATATCCCACCCAATGAAAGGTGCCATGATAACGAGATTAGCAATGTTATTCAGTGTTATACTTGTCAGTGTTCATAATGTTATGGCTGATCTGTGTTTATCCTATACACTTCATAATTCTTCCGGCTGCTTCTGTCTTCTGTCCCATTAATAAACACTAGTGACCCAATGCCACTGAAAGCCATGCATAGTTTGCAAATTAAAAAGCCACAGCTGTGGGAAATTAATCTTTAATTGCCATTTTTACCTGTGTGTCACCTGTGTCTGTAACAAGGCCAAACATTCAAGGGTATGTCAACTTATGATCACGGCCATTTGGGTGATTTCTGTTATCATTATGATTTAAAAAGAAGCCAAAAACTGATAATAAATGGCTTCATATGGTCACTATCCTTAACTAAAAGAAAGGTTTTTGCATGATCATTCATATTTTCAAAATCAATGTCACATTTTCAGAATTTCTGCCAGGCTATGCCAATTTATGAGCACAACTGTACATGAGAAGTGCCCCTATGTTATTGTGCATTTGGGAAGAGGTTATTGGGAATGAAATTGCTAAGCAAATATTTTAATACCCTCTTTCTAGGTTGGGTGTAAAGACTAGTGGATTACAGTATAGAGTAAAGGCTGCAACCCCCATACATAGCAGGTATGGTCTGCCAGTCAGAGCTTGAAACACACCAAAAGGTTTTAGAAAAAACACAGATACTTCATTATAGTGACAATCCATAGGACAGCAAGAGTACCATATAAAAAATTCACTGTGCCACTGTCTTTGACAAATAGGTCCCATTAAGACAGCGTAGATTATGCATAACCGATGATTTACACAGCACACATGAGCAGCGCACCAACACAGCGCACTGAACCGTACACATTATTGAATGAGGCTGATCTCCAGCCCATACATATCTCCAGCCCACAGTGAGGCTTCACCTTGTAACACAGTCAAAAAACCCACATTAGTATGTGTAGGATGAGGACCCCTCCCACCGGCCCAATCTGCACTTCCATTGCTCATCTTTTCACCCTCCTCCTACCTACACTGTACATTATCAAATCTTACAGACAGTACTAAAGAAAATAATAATAAAGAAAATGTTATTAAGATGAATGAGACTTGACGGCAGATTAAGATTACAGATACTTAAAAAAATGAATCACCACAGGTCAGCTAGTAGAGTCCAAACTAAACATGGAGAATCTGCATTTAGCTGTTATTCTGTACACAACTGGAATGAACTACCAGAAGATCTTAGATGTGCACCAAACATATAATTTTTTTATCCAGGTTAAAAACCCTTCTTTCCACGTGCCTATGACTGAGCTCTTAAACTCACTAAACTTTAGCGCACTGTTTAGTCTTACAGCTTTTATAGATTCCTATGTTTTTTTGACATTTGGTTTTATTCTATTTAAATGTTATTATTCTATGTTTTATTATTATGCTGTATTTTATATTTCTCTTTTATATTTATTTTGTTATTAAATGTAAATTCTGCTATCTTTTACCATTCGTAATGCAAGTTCTGGTGCTTACAGAGGAATAACCATTGTGTAAATGTTACAATCTGCAGATGATGGATAATGCGAGTTACAGTAAACTGTTATGGTAACTGTAATTCATTGAGGGTGAATATAAAATACATGTACAGACATGGCATAAATGTCCCCCTGGAGAGAGCAAAGTAAGACATTGATGCAATGATTATTTCATATTGGGACTGACAGGTTCATCCTAGCATTGGAATGTGAGGATTGAGGTACCGGGGTGTTAAAGTTCATGCAGTCCCCCTGGAGACAGCTGCGCTAGAGAAGTGTAACAATCTGACTGTTTTAATTCCATTACATGTTGTATTTTTATTTCCACTGTAAAGCACATTGAATTGCTTCTATGTATGAATTGTGCTATACAAACAAACCAGCCAGCACTCCAACTCAAGTCTCATTTTGATGACTGGGACCATTGATTACTCGGGTTTGGGACTGGGACGTGCCTTTTACTAAGTAGATTTTTTTTTTTTTTGTATTTACATGTGGATGGGATTTCGCAGAATAAAAAGCAGCACCTGTTCAATGACACTGGTATGTTAACTACAGTCACTGTGTAAAAGACACACTACACCAGGCTCACAGGGACAGCAAGCTCCAATCCACTCCAGATCAGTCTCCAACAGAGTACACAAGGCTACACATTGTGCAACACTTCCTTTCAGTTACCAACCACAAACATAATTTAAGAAACAAAAACAGCAGCGCATACAGCAAGACATCAGTCATTAGTCTGTCTCTCAGTAAAAAGTAGCACTATTTGAATTTGTCATTTTGTTTCTCTCTTTTCCCTCCCATAACCAGGTTCTGTCAAATCCTTTAGTTTTCAATCCAGATTGAAAAACTCAAACAAAAACATGTCGTTGATAACAACATGGCAGAAAGCCTGTTACAATTAATTCAGATAATTAGGTCAATCCGACAGGAACAATAGCCTATTCTGTAGAGATGACTTATTCAAAAGTGAATTACAGATGACATAACTATTGAACACTTGAACACAATGTGTATATACATACTGTATGACAGGAAAATCCAGACATGCATAAAGAATTCCATCAGCCCACTACTTGATGTTACATTTATTGTATAATAATTAGAGGAAGTCATTTAGGCACAACTGTGCAAATAGCCTGTAGTAAAAGTGTCATTGATCAAAGAATAGCGAAACCATTGCATGATGACACCCAGAATAATTTGTTTTACTTTCAGAGTTTTTTACAGTAGGTTGTGCAAAGAGATATGCACAATGTCATAAATATATAAAAAGCACTAACATTTCCCTCAGTGAATTCTTGTGGTTAGAAAGGGCTGTCCATGCCTTGCTCCAGTGCCTCCATTGAGAGGGTCTTTAGTAATGTGGCATTGGTATGAGGCCTCACAGAGAAAGGCTAATTAGCACAATCTTATCAAGCCCAGACAAATGTTGGTTTTATTAAGATTTTTCATTTTTTTCATTTTTGTGCTGTAATAATTATGATGGTTTTGAGCAAAACAAAAGATACAGGCCAAAGATTAATATTGTACTTAGAAATGAGTGTAAACTATGTTACTTAGCATTTCATATCAAGAATAGGAGCATATTGTTGAAAACATCAGTATGTAGAATGATTATCCATGTGAGTACTTGGTAAATTTAAAAAACAATCTACATTTGAAACATCACTTGACAATATAGCAAGGTATAGTATGTTTGAATGCCTAAAGTGCCTGGAAAACACAGGATACATATAGGATCGGTTACATATTGACATAATAAGCAACTCATTTAAAATGCTGAGAAATATTGGAATTCTGTCACATTTGTGATGTGGTGGAGATAACGGACGAGGCGCAGGCAATTGTGGTTGGTGCTGTCTTTATTTTAACAAATCACAAAGAAACAGAAAACACCGAGCATTTGATAATAAAGGGTATAAAGTAAATGAAAACAGAGAACAAAACTCACCACACATCAGGAAACACAGTAACATGGAACAATGACTGACAAATGAGGGGAGCAGAGAAGAAACATTTAAACACATACTAATTACCTAATTGGGACCTGGGGTGTGAGACAATGGGGACAAGACAAATGAAGGAGACCGGGATGAGTTCACGTGAGTTGGAAAGATGGGAAAAGCGGCAGATAGCGGTGCATTCCGTCACCTCACCGTCACAAATTCCGTAATTTACAAATGACATTCCATTCTTACACTAAATAAAAAATCACAGGTTGCAAAACAAATGGCTGCTGCTGCAGAAATTTTTTTAATGTATTTATGGTAAGGTAGCCAAAATAATTAGGAACATTTTGAAAGTCATCCGCCACCAAAAGAAAGAGGCTTTTGATATTTGTCAATATATCGAAAGATGTGAAGCACAATATGGGTGAATTAGAAACTGGAAAGCTTATCGATTAGATTAAATCTAATCTAATCTACTCACCCATGTTGGGCTTCGTATCTCAGTCACTGGCAAATAAGGACGATACTGTATTATCTTTCTCTTATTGTAGGCGACAGTGTTTGTCTCCCCACACAGCTAGGTCTAAGTTATTTATGGATTTTTTTTTATTCAATTGTGAAAGTATCCAGTCATTTAAATAATTTGTGCAGCATTAAATAGACAGCTATAAGTTTCCATATAAAATGACCCCTCGTATATCGCAGTCTCGGTGGCCCCCCCGTACAACATATGTCCTTTTCAAGCAATTTCATTCCTCTGCTGGTTGGACAAATATACAGCCTGTAGCCGGGGCTACAGGAAGATGTTTATTGCAATGTGAATATTGAACCCAAGGAAGATGCATAATGAAAAGTGTATTGGTTGAGGACTTCATGCTGGTGACTACTATATGGGGGATATTTTGATTTCACTGATTTCACTGAAGGATTAAAATGAGTGGCTTGGAAGTAGTAGGGGGATGGGATGAGGGCCAGGGAGGGTAGTGGAAGAGGAAGCAGCCAGTTGATTGTGTATGGTGTCAATTTTTGTTTGGGAAAATGATAGATATTAATAGCATTTGCTGGTGATTAATGAGTTAGAGATGTGAATGCCAAGAAATTAAAGCTGAAATTCTGAACTATTGTCTGAAACTCATCTTTTGATCTTAAACCCAAATGACTTCAGTGAACAAAAACTAAGGAATTTGCCTTACCGTTCCAATACTTTTGGAGGGGACTGTATATAAAGCAAAAATATAGCAGAAATATAGCAATACAGACCTAGAAAAAATTAACACACCACTGCACTTTTTCTTTCCTTTCCAAAAAAGTTGAAAATTAATGTTTTGAATGAGGAAAAGAAGCGTTCAATTTGCAGTGGTCTCTTAATTTTAACCCTTCTGTTCCTTAGTCAAAACCTTCCTTTTTGACTTTTGGAAAGGAAAGTAAAATTTGCAGTGGTGTCTTAATATTTTACTAGCAGTAATTGTAAAAAGAACAAGATGGGGAATTTCAACAATATGGGTATAAGTATAGAATATTATACATACAATATGAGTGTAATATGCCTATGAATGGAAAATACAGAATACAGAAGAATATTCTATGTATATCGAATGTACATGGAAAAACAGACCATTTGGAATGTTCATGTGTGAACAGTAAAAGCATAGATCAGTGTTGCCTGTTGAGGAGCCTTTTGGCCAGAAGGAAAAAACTGTTTGTGAGTCTGGGAGTGAGGGCAGAATCAGAGATGGTGTCAGACAAAATGGAGGCGAAAGAGGAGGACTTGATGGACTTGGAGTTTTGGAAAGTAATGGTGCATTTCTGTTTGAAAATAGGAGTGGGTATGTCTATGTCCAGGGTGATAGCACTGGTTTTAATGGTTTGTCGATGTGAGAATGAGGCACTTGTTATTTAGGGATTGTGTGTTGAAAAGTTGTAATTTGAGATGGGATTGTTTCTGAGTGGGCTGGGTAGCTATGACCAAGTTCAGTAGGCAGGCGGAATGAACGTGTTGTTTGTTGTGATGAAGTAGTGCCTGCCAGTGGAGCAGTGATAGTGCTACCGCTGGACTACATGGATGGGACATAGTGCTCCAACCCCAAGTACACAAATGTTCACCTAAAGCCTCTATGGATGTAGCTGGATCCACGTAACAGACCGATGGCTGATATGCATAGAGTGTTTAATTTAAGAAGTTGCGAGGTGGAGTATTTTAGCATCATGAAAGCCAGGGAGGATGTTTAGGACAAAGGCAACTGTCTTGCTGCTGGCTAACTGGGAGTTAGCAGTCCCAGCCAAGGGCTAACCCCACCGGGACAACTGGGAGGTTGTCTGGCCTAGAGCTCCCAGTGGCAGACAGCACTGAGCAGATGCAGAGACAGAAGGGTCCAGAAGTCCTGGTGTGAGGCTAGGCAGCGGGAGTTGATGAGGATAGTGTAGAGGGGACAATGGGAAAGTGGTTCGAAAGGTTTATCACTTATAAGCTTACAGGAGGATGGCTAGGGAAATTAGTGCAAAATAATGTAACCTTAGTGATAAATAAAAATATAAATGTTTAAATAATCTGACTCCATATTTATTGTAAATCATACGCAATAATAAATGACCATGATATGCTGGACGTTCTTAGAAAAGGTAGCCAATCTTTCATCACAAGCCAAACATGTTTCACGGCCTACGTTTTCCTTAGTGCGCCTCATCAGTCGAGTCCAGAAAACAATGGACGACGTAGCAACACACGAACTCAGAGATGATCAGTCTGGTCGCTTTGATTTTTGTATGTGTATGTGCCTATATCAGTCATCATAAACGGCATTAAGGTGTAGGTCATTTAACACAAAACATACAGTAACATGGCGTGTGCTCCTAGGGCTAACAGAAAGTTAATTATGCCCATGATTCAGGGATGACTAGAATGTCATGGGTTCCTGGGCCTAACCAAACTGCTTACAGAATTCCAGGACTCAGGGACACCAAGTCTCGTCACTTAGACTTATGTGTGTGTACTTACAAGAAGCCCTACGAGCTTGAGTATGGAGATGAACGAGGAATGCCGTAGTAATCTATATTCCAAAGAAAAACAATTTATTCCAATCAAGTAATAAAGTTACTATACAAAACATAGTTACATACCAACACAAATCATTATCCTCCCTAACAGCCGAACAGTCTAATACACTGAACAAAATTGTAAACGCAACAATTTTGTTTTTGCCCCAATTCTTCATGAGCTGAACTTAAAGATCTAAGTTTTCTCTATGTACACAAAAGCCTATCTCTCAAATATTGTTCACAAATCTGTATAAATCTGTGTTAGTGAGCACTTCTCCTTTGCTGAGATAATCCACCCACCTCACATGTATGGCACATCAAGATGCTGATCAGACAGCATGAGTATTGCGCAGGTGTGCCTTAGGCCGGCCACAATAAAAGGCCACTCGAAAATTTGTAGATAATGTTTCCAGACAACAAGCAAAAACATTTTTTGAGCCAAATGCAAGATAAAGTCTATTAATAAAATTAGCTAGAACACAGGAACAAATTAAATCTCAGGTGGAGAAGCAGTTAACAAACAATGCCAGCATCCTCTTCTGTGCAAAAAAAGTGTCTCCCTTCTGTCTCCACTTGAGTACATGCAGTTCAATAAAGATGAATATATTGGCTTTTTTGTTGTATGAGAATTTTTAAGTACATATTAATTTATTTCATATGGCCAATTTGAACAATGTTCTTTAAATACATAGCAGTTGATTATGGACGTTTGTAGGAATCATATAATTTGACTATTTTACCTGGTTTGACAAAATGATATTTTTTTTGTTTAGTTGGTCATTGTTTAAAAAAATTATGGAAGATTTCATTGAATAGTTCAGAGTAGTGGAGACAAATGTAAAATGTGTCCTTTAACAGAGTAATTTGTGGACATTTTATGTCTTTTAGCAATATGTGATTGTGTTAAGAGGTGTTTCAAAACCCTGCTCCCTTTGCCCTGAATGTATTAGAGCTTTCCTTGCTCTGTCACACCTGATTCAAATGATCAACTCAATATCAAGTCCTTCATGAGTTACATCAGGAATATTAGGACAGGGTGAGATCTAAAACATGCAGGACAGGGGGTTTCCAGGATGAGGGGTCAGAAACACTGTTGTATAGGGACAGTAACACAAGCCTGTTAATATAAACATTTTCAGAAGTCTGTCACATCTTGGGATTACTCTTTACACACCAGGAGTCACAACTGAGGCCATAGACAGGCATTCCACATTTAACATTTGTGAAATCACAGAATCATATGACTTAATTTCTTTATATGCAAAAAACATACACGGACCAAATAAACAGTACCAACCCTCCCTCTTTTTCCCTACGCTTCTCCCAGACGCTCGAGACTACCAGTTTACTAGAGGAGTTAGTTTTGGATGTTTTAGGAAAACGTTTACAGGACCAGATTTTCTATATTTTTCATTCATGTATTACAATTACCGACTCGTATTAGCCAACGCTGTGTTTTAGTAATTTTTGCAAAAAGCTTACTTTTTGCGGCGGGAAAATATACAGGAAACATTTTTAGGAGCGTACTGGGTGGAAGCTCGGCTGTGAATTTCGATATTAATCTACGTCGCATTTCCTTTACATATTACTAATTACAGGTAAGTTCTTTCTTTATTTGCAAAGAATCTGATACCAAAGTTGTGTATCCCGTCAAAACAACAGCTACAGGAAGGCTGCAGAAATCCTTTCTGGCAGTTACGTGGAGCTAGTCTCATTGTGGTATTTGCTTTTAGATTTTAAAATATAAGTTTAAAACGAATGTAAAGGAACTGTAGAATATTGCAATTTTTGGACTATAACGATGAAAAAGTTTGAAATGTGGTTATTAAAATAAAATACAATAATACACTAAAATATGTTTTGTTAATCAAGAAATGTATTGACTGGAGATGTATTGACTGGACAAAACACATGTAAAAAAATGAAGAGATGGAATGACCGTAAACTAGTTATGGCTTTAGTGGATTTGTTTGGTGAAATGCCTACTGTACCATTCCAGTAACACCGAATGCCAATGCTGGTCCGTTCAACAGTGTCAGGGTCCAACGCTTTTTCTTCTTACTGAGAAAAAAGTCGAAAATCTACTGGCCCAGACTGAATAAAAAAATTAAATAAAAAATTTATAATATATCCATCTCATGTAATCAGAATATTGTTTTATACCACAGATTTGCATTTCATACAAAACAAGGAGTGTTGATACATCATATGTATGTAAACAACAATACTTCTTAATGAATGGTTATCAAAATATTAGCTACTATAAATATCACTATCATCTTTTCATGAAGATGCTTTCTTATTTGATGTGACAAAAGCATGAAAATAAAATAATTTAGTTAATTTGGTTATGGTAACATAAATATGACACTATAGTACTTGCACTAGTTTGTTGACTGGCTTCTTGTGTGCCACTGGTAACAATCGCTTAGACCAGCATATTTGACAAGACACTTACTGTTGATAAGCCATGTCCATATGGTGTCTCTCCGTATGTATTCAACGGACTATGTCATGGATATAGGCCGTGAATAGTTTCTCCCTCAGAATCGTAATTAGTTTATCAATTTGGCTACGTGCCACCTTATTCATTCGGAGCAGGCAGACGTTCATTGGTGCAGCCGCAGTGTTGTCAACAGCTTGTTTAGCCGCAATATATGCAACATGCTGCAGGGACTTAAGAGCAGGTTTTCGGTATTTGTTCGTTCCCTTAATAAATGACCCAGGCATATAGGCTTTTGTCGGGAACGCCATTATTGTTTTTGACCAATGGAATCTGTTCTTTCCACAAAAACAAAAATTTGCGCATTTGCTTTGCCTCATACGATGCCATATTTGGATCCTGCTCTAGAATGCACTATGATTGAGCCATTTAATATTATTGGTCAAAAAGACGACACTGGTACTGTTTAACACCGAGGGGGAGAAAAAGTGCCGCAGACGCATTTTAATGTGAGAACAAGTGAAAATTGAAGCGGGAAGAGTGAGAAAGTTGACAATTAAACATTTAGTACAATATAATCAATTTAGATGGGGGGAAATTGAGCACTAGCCCATATAGTTCCTGACAAAAGCCAATATGGGCCAGTAACCGTTTTCGTCTACTGACCCGACAGTAGGTTTTACTTGCCCTGGCCCTGCGGACCATTGTTAATGTTGAACCCTGAGTGGTGCAAAAAGTTATGGAATGATACTGTAGATTTGCTCTTTTTTGTTGTATTGTTGAATCTAAAGACTACTCATTGTCACCAAAATGTACAGTTCTGAAAATGTACACATTAGCATGATACCTCATTTTATGGAGCCAGGATACCTAGGCTAAGTGCTACAATGCAATATCTTTATTCCGTGCTGGTTTTTAGGTAGACTCATATTCCATTTAATGGTCTCGAGGAGAAAATAAAGCTCTACAGTTCAATAGATTGTATGCTGCTACTTATATTCTGAAGTCTTAATACACCCTCACTCATGTTTTCTTTTCTCCAGGTAAAATGAACAAATGTTTGTATTTTTTTGGTTATGAATGCTGACTTTGTTTAGCCATGTTAGTCCTAATATTGCAGGATTCCACTATCTGTACGCATTTGTTTTGCTTCATATGGGGGACATTTATTTTGAAGGCCAAATGAAAACATCAGTATTTTAGCCATTCTTATGGCTGTCTTCTCTGATGGTGTTTTTCTATATATGGTTTATTGAAGAAAACTATTAATAACCTGTGCTCACATATTCAACTCTTGTTGAAATTCCCTTGCAGACTTAGCCAAAAACGATTTATTCTCATTTCAAATGACTGCATGCCAAAATGTTCTTAATCCATACACTTTTTATGACCATAATGACCATTCGAAGGGCACGTCTCCAAACATGGTCACAATTCAAAGTCTGGGTAGATTAGAGTGCACAATCAGTTCTTGTAGTCAGTGTGTTGGATGCAGGAGAAATGGGCAGCAGTAAAGACCTGAGCGACTTTGACATGGGCCAAATTGTTATGCCCAGTTGACTGGGTCAGAGCATCTCTGAAATGGCAAGGCTTGTGGGGTTCTCCCGGTCAGCAGTGGTAAGTACCTACCGACAGTAGTTCAAGGAGGGTAAACCTATGACAGGGTGTTGGGCACCCTATGCTCATCGATATGTGAAGGCTGTCCGTTCTGGTCCAAACTAACATAATGTTCTCTGTTGCTCAAGTCACAGAACATGTTAATCATGGTTTCAGGAGGAATGTGTCAGGACGCACAGTGCAAAACCCAAGCTGTGGGGGGTTGGTTAGATAACATAAGGATGCCAAGACTAGTCCTGAAGAATAGACCCCTTAAAGGTTAGATACATATTCTAATCTGTTCCTGGGGCCATTCATAAAACTCAGTGGTGTTATCTTGAGGATCAAGTAAGCTAGCCAGTTAAAAGTAAAAAGATGTGGTTCCTTTAAAATCGCCTACAATGAGAATGCAAGCATCGGAACTGGACCCTGGAGCAGTGAAAGTCGCCTTTTCCCATGAGTTCCGTCATCTTTTACATCACGTGTGTGATGGAGGGAGTCAGATGTTCTGGGCAATGTTCTGCTGGCAAACCCTGGGTCCAGGCATTCATGTGAATGTCCATTTGGCATGTGCCACCTACGTAAACATTGCTGCAGACCAGGTACACTCCTTCATGGCGATGGAATTCCCTGATGGCAGTGGCCTCTGCGGGATCATGTCTTTGGCGTTATTAAATATTTCTGGTTGTCGTTTCTCTTTGTGTTTAGGTGCCATGGATCTCTCTGTTTTGGTGGTATTTTGCTTCTGTGCAGCTCCTGCTTTGGGTAAGATTTCCTTCTCACTATGTTATAGCTTTTTTTTAATCAGTTGTGATCAAGGAACCAGAATTGTACATTTGTAGTCACCGTTTGTGTTGATATCAGTATTTTTACAGTGCAGAGTAGCAGATTGGTTATTCAGTGTGGTCGAGGGAACTGTTATGTTTTTTTTGTATGAGCCAGTTTCTGGTCTGTCTGTACTAACAGGATCAGGGTTTGGCAGGGAGATGCCAGGTAAGTTGGAAGTGCTTTGGTTGCCTCAGTTGTGTAATACATTTATCGGAAATATGCTGTTTGTCTGGCTGCCTTGGAATGGAGACTGAAAATGCACGGTCATCTTTATTGTTGGCTTATACTTTGCCATAGAGTATGGCTGTGTGTAGATCAATTAATGTTATAGTAGAAGGAACTGATTTGTTTCTTATGAGTTGGTCTCTATTCTGTCATTGTACAAACAGGGCCAGCTTTAGGCTGGGAAATGCCAGGTAAGTTTGTAATGTATTGAATGCCTCAGTGGTGTCAATTTGGAATGAGCATGATGATGCCTGTCTACCTTCGAATGGGCAATTAGAAAGCACAGCTATTTCTATTTATTTTACAATGCATTAAAGCTGCTGGCTGTGCTCAGTCTTTACCCACCAATCTATCTAGGTAATCGTTATTGTGTTAGGATCATTTTAAGTTGATTTGATGAAATCCAGTTAGTTACAAATAGAATTAAAATCCTAACTAATTTAGACTGCTGTAAGAAAGCTCCTTTTAATTTTCTTGCCAGGATTAGACCTTTCCTCATGTGAAGGATTAATAGTCACTCTTTTGGAGTGTAGCTTAGCCTTTCAAATGGCAGACGCTAAACCGTGCCTGTCGTTTGGTTGTGTTGTTAGGCTGCCTGCTCCGTGGACGATTGCTCTGAATGAGACATTTTTCTTCTCATGAATGGCTAGTCAATAAAGTGACTTGGAAAGGATATTGGTTCCTCTGATAGTGGTGAGGGTGGACAATAAACAAAAGATTTGTCAGACATCCGGCTAATATACTTCATCATAATTAGCACAGTTAGCTCAGGTTGTCATTTCATTGTTCCCTTTTAAAGAAAGAAATCTAAATGAGAAGGTCAGCAGAAAAGAGCTGAGCAATTTTAAGAAAAATGTGGAAGCTTAGCAATGATCATTATACAGTACCTCAGAATTTTAAAGAAGTTGTTCAATTACCTCTGCACTTCACATAAGAGTCATGTATGTGTTTGGTGATCCAGATCTTGTGACATGCATGCGAATAGATTCTTAATCTTAATGGTATTTGTGAGGAAGAAGACCTTTGGTTGATTCCCAAATGGTAACTTGCACTGCATTAGCCAATATTTGCACACCTGTATTTGGCAGACGCAAACACATAGGCATGCACATACACACACGGGCATGCACAAACACACACTGTCTCTCACACACACACAGTTTGGCCTTACCCAGTCCTACTTAAAGAATTAATAATGTAATGTCTAGCTGTAGGTTCTACAAACCAGCAATTTGTGTCAAATTACACTTGATGATCCTATGACAAAAGCTTTGCAAAATTTAAGAAAAGAGAAACCAGCACACTTCTTGGTTTTAGCAAGCTTTATGTATTGGCCTCTATGCATTCAAAGACAAACAATGAAACAAGAAAAAAGTGTGCCTGTTTCTTTAAAATTTTGCATTACCATGCAGTTGCAACAATTTACATTGGAGGTGCTTTTTTGAACTTTCTCATAACGTATATTGCATCAACCGCTAGTGTAATCTGAGTGAAGTGCTCTTGGCGCCCATTATGGAACTTTCATTACAGGTGGACCATAGAGAAAATAATTAAGTGATTCGGAGTATCTCAGAACTCTCTGCATGTGCTGATCACATTCAGGCTGCTCTGATGAATGGTGCTTGATTTTTAATAAATGTAGATCAAAGCCAAATCAGTTTAAATTAAAATAACACTCTGGGTTATTATTATTTTTTGTTATGTAAAATCCTGCAATCAGGTGCTCCTTAATGGAGAAGCAGTTTTGTCACTGCCTTGCAGTAAGCTTTGTCACTGCAATTCTTCTCAAATTAGAATGTCCCCAAGTCCACTAGGATTTGCTGCGTTGAAGCAGGGAGTTATTCAGGAAAATAGGGGGGGGGGGAATGTTTAATCTTGAAGACCTTCAATGAGCTTTAATCTTACTTAAGTAAAAAAGCACCATTTGGCAAATCAAACAGTTCTTTACATTAAGGTGAGCATAGTGTGCACTGAGTATGAACATGTGGTTAAATTGTGATCTGCATTGGAGGTTTGGGACTCTCCGGGTCTTTTTGTCCCGCAGACTAGAGGCAGAAAAGGTTAAGCACTTATTGGGCATACTATGTAAATATTGGGAACATTTCACTGTAGCTATCAAAATAAACAGCGTAAGATAAGTTACAAAAGCTTCATAGCTCACACTAAACACACAGAGATAATGTCTGTCAATTATTAATGCTTTCCTTTTCTTTTTCAGCATCAACGGTGGATGAAAAAGGTAATGTTTGTTATTGTTTGAAGCGTTGCTTCTCTTTCACTATGAACAGCATGTTGGCAAATAGTAAAATTTTATAGTATTCAGTCATCAACGTTTTTACAGCAGTTTCAGTAAACTCAGTTGACATTTACGTTTGTTAAGCTTCAAACATAGTTTATACTTTTCCATTGAAATGCAATATTTAAATCCCACCATGGTCACCAGATAATTATATAGAGCCCTCCTATGCTCTCCATGTTGAGACAGTGTAGCCTCACACAATTAGTGTCAATGAGTGAGTTCCATACTACTTTTTTTATAGAGGGTGTTGGTGTATATATCAGTTTTGTTAATGTAGAAATTACAATGTTTTATGCATACATACTATTTCAGAGCACCAATGGTTTTGGGACTGATTTAATATCATGTCCAAATTAAGTACCTATGTTTTATATTTGGTCACATCAGCAGTTTACATCAACTAACCACCTGCTGTGGAACTCACATTCTTAAGTCTTACATCTCAAGTCGAGTAGCAGACCACCAAGGGGGCATCAACTGACCACAAATTACCTCGAGACATGGCAGAGTATAACCTCCAGAGTTCTGTCCCATCGCATGAGTGTTACGGACAGCATGCCATAACAGTCACCCATTTATATTAGTGTTGTCAAAAGATTAAAATTGTAGTTAATCAACATTCAAACAAATGATAAAATTGGCTATAAATACACAGGCTTGTTTAAAAATCAGTGTATTATGCAAAATACATTGTTTTTTTATTTTAAAATATGGACAGGACTTGGAATTTAATAAGTGCAGGAGATGTCTTCTTCAAGTCAGTCTACTAGACCAGAGAGTGACAGACTTACATTTTCTTCTATCAAACTACTACAATAATTGGCATTATCCATTTGTAACCCATGTACATGTAAATTGAAAGTTGCTATTCTGTGATCCCATAGTTCTACAAAGTCAGAATTAAATGGATTCCAAATACAACCAAATGCATTAGGTAGCCTACTAATAGGCACAGACAAGGTACACCATTTGGCTAGAGGTGTTTACAGTATCTACTATCAATTATCAGGGGATAGCTGTTATTTACGCACAGTATGGAATATTTTTTTTATTCCACTATTAGAATATGTTTTGGTGGGAGTGTGATTGGCGATGACATTGATGCTTAGTGTAGTCTTGTGAAGAAGAAATAATAATTATAACCTCAGCATGCTACAAACACAGTGTTAGCAGGTAGAGTTTCCCACACACAGTGTTGTGGGAGCAGATGGAGAACAGGATCAGGAGTTATGGGAGGCACCGCTGGCCTTCTCGCTTGATGGGTTTTTGATAGACTGGGATGGGGTCACAAGGAGGGATATTCAAATTCCTGAAAACTTTGAATTCCAACAACATTTGACAGGGTTCACTGACATGATTCACAACATGAATCCCTACTATCCAATGCTGCATTGAAGTGATAAAGTCCAGATTGCCAGTTAAATTGAACAAGCCAAAAGTCTCAGGGAAGGTTCACATATCACACTGAAGGTTGAGGTGGTGTGCTTAGAACACTCTTAAGTCAATATAAATATTTACTTACAGTAGAGAACAGATTCAAATAAATATGGTTTTGAGTTTTTATAGGAGAACAAGTTTATGGTTGAGCCCAAACATGACAGCATTAGTATCAATCTTTCTCACATTCCATTCATATTTCACCTAGATACTGTAACCAGTGAGAGAGGAAAGG
The DNA here is from genome assembly GCA_016801105.1 of Esox niger. Classification (NCBI taxonomy): domain Eukaryota; kingdom Metazoa; phylum Chordata; class Actinopteri; order Esociformes; family Esocidae; genus Esox; species Esox niger. The sequence continues at coordinate 8,620 of JACXGJ010002593.1, read as the reverse complement.
TCATAAGAGCTCTCCTTCGGGGGAGTCGAAGGCTGAAAATGTATTTTTGGTCCGAGACACTTGGTGGTAGGAATCCCTTGTCAGGGGTTGGGTTTACACAGCTCAGTCGTCAGTTGCCATTGGTTACTGAGTGGACAAGTTGTCAGATACTATAACTCCAGGTTCAATGTACACTGAGTAACTGAATAATAACATTCTGCAAAATGCTAAATTAATCTGGTTTTCATGTATCCCCTGTTCTTTACCTCCCTTCACCAGATTATGACGCTGCTTTTCACTATGGTGAGTGAACTGGTGATGGAGCATCAACTATCTCCACGGGTGGCAAATGTGTGACAGGTCTCAGGAAACATCTATGGGAAGTCAAGATGGGTTGGCATTTTCCCTTTTTTCATTTTTTTCCAGAAAACATTAACCCCTCAAGTCATGTTTCCAGAGTTCAATTGGCAAGGAGGACATCTCTAGAGATGTGAAACTTAAGGATGTATTAATCTTGGCATTTGCAGATAGGGCTTGATACTCTCAGGAAAGTGACTTTGGGTCTCTTGAGTGTGCTGATGGCACTTAAACAAGAAAGAACAGTCACAATTGCAGAAACTCTGGTCGAATGAGCAGAAACTCAAAAATAAGCTTTGTGAGATCTGGGAGTGCCCAAGTGGGTACAATGTTGTCTACATGTGCAGTCATGTGTGTTGTGGAGTAAAGGATCAGGGGTTTGCGACCAGGATGGGGCCAGATGAACTGTCAGTGAAAACTAGTATGGCATGTTTGCCGTTGGTTACAGTGAAAGGTGCCTTCAGTAGGTTAGGGTGCCACACATTTTTGTCAATCCCATTTCTGTTTTATTATGCAATTTGAAATGCTGTGTTAAGTTCCTGAAAAAAAAAAGTTTAGTAATAGTAAATACCCCACTGCATTCCACAGTATTGACCCCATAGTGAAAGGTTAAACGTAAGGTGGTTATGTGATGTTTTGAGGATGCTTTGCAACAGAAAGAACTGGAACACTTGCCATCATTGATAGAACCGTACATTCTGCTCACTATCAGGTTAACACCGGGGGGTTTTAGGTGTTGCACAACTTTGAGTAAGTAAATGAAATTAGGACAACTCTTTGGTTACTTGTTTATAAAGGTTTATTTTTTAATGTTAGTTTTGGGGGAAGAGCTGAACATACAGTGGTGAAAATATGCAAAAAATACAGAAAAACAAAAGGGCACATTTCTTATTACAGCACTGTATAGTTTCTAGAGCACAACATGTTTTTACAAACTGGCTAGACTTTAGATTTCATGAACACTCTTGTGCTTATATGGCACTCAGGAATTACAAATGATAACAATGACATTTTCTAAATTAGAGGCCTAGGATTATAGTGTATTATGTTACACTATGCCTTGCACATTGGTTGGGAATACATTCAGTTATGCATGGATAAATAGTTATGCATGGATAAATGTATCTGTTAAAAAAAAGTTATGAATCTGTTGCAGATTATCAGTCTCTGAGGATTGGTGGGCTGATCTTTGCTGTGGTACTGTTTTTCATGGGCATTTTCCTCATCGTCAGTAAGTCTGTCAGTCTGTCCACCTATGTAGTTATGCTTCACCATTTAAATTGTTGGTCTTAAATTATGAATTATATGAAGTGTATGATCTACTGTACCTACATCATTCTTTTCTCATTCAATGATTGTATTCAGTACTTGTATTTATATGCCACTCTTTATATTAATTCCTTTGACTTACTATACCTTACTAGCACTGATAAGCCTGGGATGCGTTACTTTCTTGGGCTGGGATGCAGGCCAACATGCTTTGCACAACCCCCAGACACCCAACACCCCTCTATCCTTTAGGAATCTGAACATCTATAGCTACCCACCCCCACACTGCTCCCAAGTAACCCAATGCAGCTCAGAATCTTGTCATATGACAGGGAGTGCCCCTTCTCTTGCCTTGACAGTGGCACTCAGAAGTATTCACCTACCTTGTTCTTTGCCACCTTTTATTGGGTTACAACATTTGTACATTTATTTATTTAGGAGTTTTTGCCACTGATCAACCCAAAAATCCCATAATGTCAAAATGAATAATGAAATCTGTTCTTAAGGACTGCAGCAATAGCCCTGGTGCTTCACAAAATGTACCTTTTTATGGGTGACCAAAAAAACTCTAATTAAATCTTGGTTTGCGAGATAGCATGTGGAAGACTGAGGCGAAGTGGAAGAAGACTATAATGAGACCAAAATCACATTTTGGCCTCAATGTTAAGCATTATGTTTGGCACAATTTCAACACTATATGTTCTGAGAACCCCATCCCAACCTTCAAGCAAGGTGGTGGCAGCATCATGCTATAGGGATGCTTCTCTGCATCAGGGCCTGGAATGTTTGTGACATTAGGGGGCATCATGGATGTAGCAAAGTCCAGAGAAATCCTGGAAGAAAAAGTATTCAAGAAACATGTGCCTTAGTAGTAGATTTGTCTTTATTTGGATAATGAATCCAAACATACAGCCAAAGCCATACTGGTGTGGCTTAAAAACAAAAATTGCTTTCTATATGTCCTACGTTGTCCAAATTATCTATCCTTCTAGAATTGCCGTTAATTGCTGTCAAAGGTACCCCAAACAAATATTGACTAAAGGGGATGAATACTTATGCTACCTATTATTTTATGTTTGTATTTGAAATTATTTTAGAAAAAAACTTTTTTCCACTTTGAATTATAAACTCCTCATTAAATCAGCTTTTATTCAACAAAAGTACATGTGGATGCAAATAAAGGTTTAAATTAGTAATTGCAAACACAATGAATTGCACATATTTATCAGTGCTCAGATGTCTTTAAATGCAAGTAAACATGCGTACTTACTAACTTACTAATGCACTTGGAGAAAATTCTGGAAAAAGTATGTTTGCAAATAATTGACAACATGTTTTCCAAAAAGTTGGGACTCTGTGTAAAATGAAAAACAGAATGCACTAATGTGCAAATCATGTATCCCTGTATGCAATTCAAAATAGTACAAAGACAACATATCAAAGGCTAAAACTGAGAGTTAAAAAAAATAAAAATAAAAAACATTTTGAATTTGATGACAGCAAAACCTTTAAAAAAAGTTGGGACAGGGGCATGTTTACCACTGTGTTGCATCAGCTCTTTTAACAATTCTCTGTACGCATGTGGAAACAGAGCAATTGCTATAGTTTTGAAAGTGAAATGTATTCCCATTCATGCTTGATATACTGTAGGATTTCAGCTGCTCAACATTTCAGGGTCTCCTTTATTGTATAATTGGCCAAATGTATCAATAGGTGACAGGTCTGGACTGCAGAGAGGCCAGTTTAGCACCTGAACTCTTTCTACGGAGCCATGCTGTTGTAATATGTAAAGAATGTCATTGGGGTTTGTCTTGCTGAAATAAGTAAGGCCTTCCTTTATAAAGACGTAGTCTGGACGGGAGCATATGTTGCTTCAAAACCTGTATATACTGTTCAGCATTAATGGTGCCTTCACAGATGTGCAAGTCACCCGTGCCATGTGCACTAATGCACCCCCATACCATCATGTATGAACTGTGTGCTGATGACAAGCTGGATAGTCCTTCTCTTTTGTCCAGAAAATAAGGTGTCCATGATTCCCAAAAAGTATTAAAATTTTTACAGACCACAGGGCAGTTTTGCATTTAGCTTCAGTCTTAAATGAGCTCAGGCCCAGAGAATGCGGCAGCAGTTCTGGATCGTGCATGCGTAGAACTTTATTTGTATAGCACCTTTCTAGTACAATTAGGCAGTGATTTACACACAGAAATACATTATAATAATTCAGATATATAAACAAATGTTTAAGTAAAAATAATAAACAAAATATAAAATCCCAATTATCAAATATTTGTAATAGCCATGTAATAAAAATGTGTTTTTAGGTAAGATTTAAAAGAATGCAGGTTAGCATTTCTGACATTTTGTGTCAGGCTGTTCCAGAGTCTAGGGGCCCATACAGCAAAGGCCCTAGTACCGATAGTAGAAATAGAAAAACTTCTCAAAATGGTGCAGGAGCCAGGGGGCTACTCACAATTTTACATCGAGAAATTCCTAAATTGTCGCACTGTTTTACCGAGCAGTGAACGCCTCCCATTCTCACTTCTGACAGACCCATCCTATGAGGAATAATCTTTCAATACCCAGTCATGTTACTGACTTGTGGCCAAGTAACCAAATTGACTGTGTGGTATTCAACCAGATTTAATTTTTAGCCTTACTCAACTTTTACATTTTAGCGCTATTCGTCTACCACCCTCACCCCATGTTTCATCCTGATAATGCGCAACCCAATGTCACACGAATTAATATACAATTCCTGGCTGCAGCAAAGATCCCAGTTCTTTAATGGTCAGCATAGTTATCAGACATACATATTGAGCATGTTTTTAATGCTAATGCTCTAGATCAATAATAACAGCATTTTCTCTATGTGAAGCAACCGCCATCACACCAGATACTGTCTGGTGTTCTAATTTACCTATTTTCATCCATATAAAATGTGTTCTGATTCTAGAATGGTCTCTGAACATCAAACCATTGTGATTAGAATGCATCATTAGAACATCTAGCAATGTTTGACGCAACAATCACTGCTCACTCATCTTCCCTCGGTATTTACAGACTTACAGTGGGGCAAAAAAGTATTTGGTCAACCACCAATTGTGCAAGTTCTCCCACTTAAAAAGATGAGAGAGGCCTGTAATTTTCATCATAGGTACACTTCAACTATGAGAGACAAAATAAGAAAAAAAACTGAGAATCACATTGAAAGATTTGTAATTAATTAATTGGTAAATAAGTATCCTCGGTAAAATAAGTATTTGGTCACCTACAAACAAGCAAGATTTCTGTCTCTCACAGACCTGTAACTTCTTTAAGAGGCTCCTCTGTCATCCACTCGTTACCTTTATTAATGTCAGCTGTTTGAACTTGTTATCAGTAAAAAAGACACCTGTCCACAACCCCAAACAGTCACACTCCAAACTCCACTATGGCCAAGACCAAAGAGCTGTCAAAGGACAACAGAAACAAAATTGTAGACCTGCACCAGGCTGGGAAGACTGAATCTGCAATAGGTAAGCAGCTTGGTGTGAAGAAATCAACTGTGGGAGCAATTATAAGAAAATGGAAGACATACAAGACCACTGATAATTTCCCTCGATCCGGGGCTCCACGCAAGATCTCACCCTGTGGGGTCAAAATGATTACAAGAACGGTGAGCAAAAATCCCAGAACCCCACGGGGGGACCTAGTGAATGACCTGCAGAGAGCTGGGACCAAAGTAACAAAGGCTACCATCAGTAACAAACACACTACGCCGCCAGGGACTCAAATCCTGCAGTGCCAGACGTGTCCCCCTGCTTAAGCCAGTACATGTCCAGGCCCGTCTGAGGTTTGCTAGAGAGCATTTGGATGATCCAGAAGAGGATTGGGAGAATGTCATATGGTTAGATGAAACCAAAATAGAACTTTGTGGTAAAAACTCAGCTCGTCGTGTTTGGAGGAGAAAGAATGCTGAGTTGCATCCAAAGAACACCATACCTAATGTGAAGCATGGGGGTGGAAACATCATGCTTTGGGGCTGTTTTTCTGAAAAGAGACCAGGACGACTGATCTGTGTAAAGGAAAGAATGAATGGGGCCATGTATCGTGAGATTTTGAGTGAAAACCTCTTTCCATCAGCAAGAGCATTGAAGATGAAACGTGGCCGGGTCTTTCAGCATGAAAATGATCCCAAACACACCGCCCGGGCAACGAAGGAGTGGCTTTGTAAGAAGCCTTTCAAGGTCCTGGAGTGGCCTAGCCAGTTACCAGATCTCAACCCCATAGAAAATCTTTGGAGGGAGTTGAAAGTCCGTGTTGCCCAGCGACAGCCCCAAACCATCACTGCTCTAGAGGAGATCTGCATGGAGGAATGGGCCAAAATACCAGCAACAGTGTGTGAAAACCATGTGAAGACTTACATTAAACGATTGACCTCTGTCTTTGCCAACAAAGGGTATATAACAAAGTATTGAGATTAACTTTTGTTATTGACCAAATACATATTTTCCATCATAATTTACCAATACATTTACAGGCCTCTCTCATCTTTATAAGTGGGAGAACTTGCACAATTGGTGGCTAACTAAATACTTTTTGCCCCACTGTATCTAAATGTAAGCAGATAATTGTTTTGGTGTTTGAATATGCCATTATACGAACAATGTTATATGAGCTATTTCCTTTTTCTCTATACTGAGCAGTTGATAAAAACATGTTTGCACACCGATTAATCTTCCCATCGCTTTTTCTCCTCTCTGCAGGCCGGAAATGCAACTGCAAACCAAGTCCAAAGCCACGGTAAGTTGGACAAAGTAAAGATGCAGTGCTGATAAATCACCAAGCTTCCTGTTCTCTTGTTTACAATATTGTGTGTTTTAGGTTTTATATGTTTTGTTATAAACGGAGTATTTCTTTATTACTGTCTAAGAAGTTGAACTCTTAGTTAAGGGTTGTTTTCAATGTTCTTCACTTAGGCCTGCTGGGCCCCGTCCAGCACTGGCAGAGGCAGGGGCTGTGGCAGGTATGTTTGTCTTTATTATCATGATAGTTCCAATTTAAGTATTAGGATTGTTTATCAGTTAATATTATAAACTGGGTTGTCCCAGCCCTGAATTGTGTGGGATTTCAGATTGTAAGCCATGAATTAAACAGAAACGTTATTTTTGCTATTGTAAATATTCTGGCTGCTTTTGAGACGATCTTTGTGCTGCTTTTGATCTTAGTGGTGCTTTTGACACGATTGATCATGCCATCCTTCTAGACTGTCTTAAACTAGAAGTTGGCAATCATGGAACTGCTCTAAAGATTTTTTCTTCATATTTGAGAGACAGGACATTTTCTTTAAATATTGGGAACTTCTCCTCTTCTTCATCAGTCACCTGTGGGGTACCTCAAGGCTCTGTTCTAGGCCCCATCTTATTCTCCTTTTATATTCTTCCCTTGGGCTCCATCTTTCAGAAATATAACATCTCTTACCATTGCTATGCTGATGACACTCAGTGTTACCAACCCCAGAAAATATATGAAACGAATCACTCTCTGATTGTCTTAGAGACGTTAAACACTGGCTAGCTAAAAACTTTCTTCATAAAAACCAGAATTCCTTGTATTTGGCCCCATAGATTCCACTTCCACAGGTTATTGTTAATAATTCAGGCCCCCTATCCAACAATGTTCATAGCTATGCACATTTTTGTATTCAGATCTCAATTTTGATGAACAAGTAAATGCTGTTGTCAGAGGCAGTCTTTTCCAACTTCGGGCCATTGCCAAATTGAAAGCCATTCTTTCTCTTAAGGATTTAGAGACAGTTATTCATGCATTAATTTCCTCCCATTTGGACTGTAGTAAATCTTTGTACATGGGAATCTGTCAGTCCACCTTGTATCGCCTTCAGCTTGTTCAAAATGCAGCCACTGGGTTTTTAACTGGTACAAAAAAGAGAGGAAGCATCGCTCCTGTACTGGCTTTTCTCTGTTGGCTACCTTTTAAATGTAGGATAGATTGTTAAGGTTATTTTATTTGTTTTTAATGCCCTACATGGATCAGCACCCTTTTTATATTGCAGAACTTCTTAGCCAGCACTCTTCTTCAAGGACCCTTAGGTCGTCCAACAAACTGCTTATGTGCGTTCCATGGTTATGCTTGAAGTTTAAAGGCAATCGTGCTTTTTCTGTTGCTGCTCCAAAGTTGTGGAACAGCCTACCTTAATATAATAGGTCCTCTATTAGTTGCAACGATTTTAAATCCCAACTTAAGACCTATTTTTCTATTTTTTCTGCATTTGAGTCTGCAAATGGGTAGGAAGTTTTGTTTTTGTTTGTCATGTTCTGTAAATATGCGTAGTTGGCTGTATGTTTTCACTGTACAGCACTTTGGTCGACATGAGTTGTTTTTAAATGTGCTTTATAAATAAATTTGACTTGACTTTGCAAACAGATTTTGAAGCAATATGTGAATTTTTGGTTATTCCCAAAATATTCGATTTTCTTTAATGCAAACAGCTTTTTTGTGAAATATAATTATTGTATTTTATACATATGTGTAATCTTTTTTCATTCTGGGAATGTTCTAAAAATGTTACATACTGAAGGACACTCAAAACATTCTGTGAAGGAAAGAAACTTGGGAATGTTCCCTGATTTGCTCTGTGAATGTTGCCAACATTTCCAGAATATTTCCCAAAACGTTATATAATGTTGTATGGATTAATATGATGAATAGAAAATTATTGCACCTGCCCCATGAAAAGTTGGAAGCCAAAATATTTATATAATAATATTTGCCAGCCACTGCCAGAGAAACTTAATCTGAACATGGATTTCTGCCATACCTTGCACTGGTCAATGGGTGGAGAAACCAATGTATCATTTTGTCATTTGGGTAAAGTGTCCTGTTATACTTAATTCTGCTAAAAAATACGAATCTCATTATTATTTCAATTATTGTATATTAAATTATTGTAAACTAAATAAACCCATACACCTCCTTGTGCTTTCAGATCCTCAGTGATATCAACTCCTGCCAC
>JACXGJ010002592.1:0-63672 GCA_016801105.1 Esox niger | reverse complement strand
CCTGAGCCCGCCGCCGAGGACCGGCCCCCCGCGCCGCCTGAGCCCGCCGCCGCCTGAGCCCGCCGCCGAGGTCTGGCCGTGTCCTTTAATCCAAAATCAGCCCCTGGGCTATAATCAGTCTTTATGGCTGAATCGCTTTCAAGTGTCCTGTACCTGTCAGTGAATTCTCTGTGAAAAGATTACATAAAGATTACATGCAGTTGTATAATACACAATCAGAAATTCATCCATTACTTTAGTCTGTTGTTTATCATTGACACTAGAACCACCAGGACTTTTTTGCCCCCTATAACCGCAAGAGCCAAACTGCCATTTGGCGTCATTAGCCTACGAATCATCCCTACCAGCATTCTCCTCCGCAGCATCACCATCCATCCAGAGCATCGGTTCATCTACTGAGTCATCAAACTATATAGAAGTCTAAAAAATAATGAATTACAGAATTTGTCTGTTATAAATGGTTAATGAATTAGAAAAATGCATGTGTTTGTATGTGACTAAAAAAAGAATACATAGAAAAAGACAAGGTCCGAAATGATTTCAATGCCACTGCATAGCTCTAGATTTCTGGCGTAAAATATTTTTCTATAAGTGACATCAATAAGTTATCACAAAACCAAGAAGTTGTTAGTAGAAAAAGAGGAGATATGAAATGAATAGGCTGTAAACGCTGTGTCTTTGCAAGACTCTCCTCTGGGATGTAGTAGGGCTATCAGATTGACTTCAATGCAAATGCAAAGCTCTAGTCTCCTAGATTATTAGTTTATAAGATATTTCTATATGTGACATAAATAAGTTATTGAAAAACCGATGAAGAGTTAGTAGAAAAAGAGGAGATATTCTCTTTTACATTTGTAGCATATGAATGATCAGTAAAATAAACGAGACATTTCAGAAAGACATTGGATGTGTGTGTGATTTAGTTTCTCTTTCTCTCCTATAATAATGTAGATTTACATTTTCGATTTACATTTGTTGAATTAGCCTCCACAACAAGCTGGAACAATCTCTTATTGAAAAACAGTAGCCCATGTGATAAGTAGTATCATTTGTATTATGTTTCAATAAGAGACTAATTCATTCGTCAGGGGGTATCGCGCATTCATCCATTGAAGTCATGCATTCAGTAAGGGGTGAATAGCTTCTGGGTACCACTTGGGTACCAACGCTAAGTAACGCGGGTTGTTGGCGGATTAAGTAGGAAAATACAGTAAAAAACTGGTAAATCTTCTCTAAATTGTTTTCTGATTGTCAGTTTGGAATTCCAACAATGGAGTAATGTAAACTATGCCTATTTAGGAAAAGTAATGGACGGAGTGTATAGCTTTCAAAATGGCCTTGTTATTTTAATTACAAATTCAAATGCCAATTGGTGTAGGCATTTGGTGGTTCTCGTGTTAATGCATTAGAACACCTTCCTACCAAACACTTAACAAACTTGTACACATGTATATCCATTTACTTTCTGCTTCAGTTGCCCAAGTAGGTTGGAACAGTTATTATAGTTAAAGTAGTAACATTTCTGGTGCTTCCATTCTGCCTATCTATTAACATAGCTTGCTTATGTTGATGCATCAATGTCAAAAACCGTTCACAACCATTCTCGGTTCATAATCTAACCAGATCTCATTTGATTTTTTATTGTTTTATCTCAGTTATTAAGTAATTTATAGCAAATCATAACATTGCCCATCATCTTGGAGCTCAACTAACATAACAATTATTTAGCCTTTAAGAAGCTGTTTTACGTTTGCTAAGAAACATCAATCAAGACAATAACATAATAAAGACATGTTTGTAACAGATGGACACGTGGTACGTCTAAAATAATGTAGTAGTGGATTAATTGTAAAGATAAAAGTCAAATGACTTGTGAACGACTGTTTTATCGTTCAATTGAACAGTTGTTTTGTTCACTTGAACGACTAATAGCAGAGTTTTATCCAACCACGGAATATGCTGTTAGATTTTCGTTTGCAAAAATGTGTCAAGACAGAAGCATTATAAAAACATGTTTGTAACAGATAATATTTGAAACAGATAATTGGACACAAACTTTTACTGTTAGGGCTTTTACTAATTAATGTAGTAAAAGCTCTTGGAAAAGGCCTGGTAGACCAGCCCCATACATTGTAGCGTTACCATGATACCCCGGTAAACCATTACCAGCCTGTGTTGTGTAGTATTCAACATACCTTTAAGGATAATTGTAGAGATTCTTAGGCTGCATCTTATAGTCTAAAAGATTGTTTGTTGGGTCTGAAGTGTAATTTTACAATCACCTTGCCCACTACGAATGAAACTAACTGACTCTGATCAGATTTTACTTCAATACAGATCTCATCAAACTGACTCTTACTAAGAGATATGTTGGGTAGCTTGTCGTACGTCACCCTGACAAATTTGTTCTTATTCCCTGCAAGGTGTATAGTTCCCAATAGCTGGACCTGACTGCCCCCAGTTGTTGATAATCAAATACATCTGTGTAGATATACAGAGCGTAAAACCCTGCCACAGAATCTGTGGGGAATGGGCTTACCATGGGGCGTTCCACCATTTGCCTAATTTTATTCCTAATATCTGTTTCAATTTAGCACTACATTTCAAAATAAAATGGGGCTCGCCTTTTAGAAACATTCTATTTTTAAATTCACAATACCCCACCCATACACCATGTGATTTTATATAAATGTTGTTCTCTGCCACTAGTTTTCCTATGCCTAAGTTTTGTCATGTTTCAAGTCATGTAGTTCAAATGCGTTTTCACCCCCATGTAAAAGTTTTCCACATGTGTGGGTATTGGAATTCTATCAAAGATACTTCCCAATCACCTTTCAAATCCATACCTTTGCAACATTTTGTGGTATAGCTCAAACTCCAACTGTTTGGATTGACATGTCTCGACGAGGTACTGGGGAGCATTATGTAGTAACCGCCGTCACCCATGCTGATTGCAGTCAATGTAAATGACGTAATCCTGCAAATCTGTTTTATCTGGTTTCTAGGTCAATGACTTGTTATGCTGCCTAGCTGTTAAATTTCTCAGGGCAACCAAGCCATTTCACAAGACAAATTTTCTACAATTTCTGTACTTTTTCATCCAGAACTGCTTCCACTAAAAGTTGTATCCTTGGCCATGACTATTTTCAGTCATTCCTGTTCATAAAAGGTCCCAGGAATCACATCACCATCGTATTCTTTTATTATATATGTATATATAAGAGATACCTGCGGAATGCATTCTGTTATAGTAAAACATTCATCTGTGAACCATTTTTCAGAACTTTTGGTAAACGACCCTCTTAAATTTAAGAGTATCACAGTATCTCCAACCCTGAACGTGTAATTTTGATGACCATTACAATACCTGCAAATTCGTGACTTAATTGTTTTATAAAATCTCTCAAGGGTACTGGCTATGAAATAATTTCTTGCAGGAACAGATTTATGTTGCACTTCTTCGTTAACACTTCAATATGTGAATTAAAAAATTCCTTCCCCTTGTCAATATGGAGTTTTTGTGGTGTTTTTCCTTCTTTTAATGTCTTCAACAGCTTGCTTTACCTCAAAAGCGCTTATTTTTCTCTCACAAATCAATGTGTATTTGCTTAATACGTCTAAGCATGCTAACATAAATTTAATGTTATCGTTTTCCACACTATATGCACTCATGTCAACCAAATCCATCAGAAATTTAGAATTTTATATCATGAACTCTATTGGGTTTGCTTACATATAATTATTAGTCAGTCAATCTTGGTATTTAGCACTACCTAGCTAAAACAAACAATAAACGTTTATTACCTGTTTTATGAACAGTAACATCATTGCTATTTATACATTTTTTACTTTAGTTATACATTCTGCATTATTACTCAGCAATTTTATCACACAAACATCTGTTACATATGTAAACCCACATAACAGGTCCCCAATTTTAAAGTCTTAGTAGTCAGCATTGGAAAATATTAGAAGATTATACATGAAGAGCATTTGATTCAACAGCATTTGACAACAATTTCGGCCAGTCATCAGATGTCTTCCTGACCGTTCCATATGCTTGTTCAAGTTAATAAAATGCTATACTGACATGGTCCTGGTTATTAAGAGGTTAGGGTTAGGCCAGTCAGCAGTGGGTGACGCCGGCTGCGGCTCCTGGGCAGCAGGGGGCGCTGGCTGCGGCTCCATTGCAGCAGGGGGCGCTCAGCACCTTGGCACAGGCACCGGACGTAGAGAGGGCGTTGGCTGCTCCAGGCTGGCCGCGATCTCCACCACTGGTTGGGAGTTGTGTCCAGAGTCCCAGTTGAGATCAGGTGTGGCGGGTCATTGAAGCTTATCTGTGTTTTATTATTGTGCTGTATTTTATATTCCTCTTCTTGGTTTCTTTTGTTATTAAATGCATATTTTGCTTTTACCAATTGGAATGCAAGTTCTGGTGCTATCAGAGGAATAACCTCTGTGTGAATGTTACAATCTGCTGATGATGGATATGTAAGTTCTTGTGCTGCTGTTCAGACATCGATGTAGGGCATTTTCTCACAAAAGGACTGATGAGTTTATCCCAGTGCTGGAGCGTGAGGATTGCAATACTGGGGTGGTACAGTAAACAGTTAAGGTGAATATACAATGCATGTACAGACATGGCATCAATATCCCCCTGGAGAAATCCAAGTAAGACATTGATGCAATGAGTATGTCACATAGGGACTGACTGGTTCATCCTAGCATCGGAATGCGAGGATTGAGATACCGGGATGTTGAAGTTCATGCAGTCCCCCTGGAAACAGCTGAGTTAGACAAGCGTAACAATCTGACTGTTAATTCTATTGCATTATTTTTATTTTCACTGTAAAGCAGATTGAATTGCTTCTATATATAAATTGTGCTATAAAAACTCACAATAACCTGGTTACATTAGTGTGCATACCCTTAGAGTAATACTTTCATGAGGCACCTTTTGATTTTATTACAGCACTCAGTCTTTTTGGGTAGGAGTCTATTAGCATGACACATTAATGTCTTTGTTGTGCCATATTTTCTCCACTTGATGATTACAGTCTTCATTGTGTTCCATGGTATATCTAATGCTTTGGAAATTATTTTGAACCCTTCTCCTGATTAATATCTTTCAACAATGAGATCCCTCTGATGCTTTGGAATCTCTCTGCGGACCATGGCTTTTGCTCTGAGATGCAACTAAGAAAATCTCAGGAAAATCCTACTGGAACATGTGATGGAGATTTCATCGATAGACACTCGAATGAGTAAGACAGAGACAAAATTCTCTTGGCACAATTAGCAGTTCATTTGCAAATAGAGAGACGCGTCAAATGCTTACAGAATAATCATTCGAGGAGCCTCTAAAGTAAATTACATGTACAGCTCGTATTTATAACAGTTAAAGGGGTGTGGTATAATGCTGCACCTCTGTGCCAACTCAATGGAATACACTCCCTTTGTTCTATTACCACCTAGGCCTGACACAAAGGGCATACTGTCCTTCTCCACATGGGTAATCTCATCAAGTCTGTTAGGGCTTACAGCATCCGGCCATAATGTTCCCTGTTGTGTTTACCTAAAGGGACAACTGCCCCTACTGTCCCCCACAATCACATTCCTAAGGAACAAAGGACAGATACCCTTAATGGTTTAGCCAGTTGAGCAGATGGTCAGAGAACCTAATGATTGTCTGAAATAATACAGATGCATGTCACAACCAAAGACCAGAGTTACATACCATGTAATAGACAAGCAAACATGTCTCCAAAATACATTAGTTAAGAAATTGCCACAACAAACAGATGAAGTTTATTTATGATTCATCACATCAAATTTTGGCAGGTCTGTAATGACTTGAGTTTGAATGTGATTGGTTAATTCTGCACACAGCTACATCCCCAGTTATAAGAGGGTGTGCACATTTATGCAACCAGGTTATTGTAAGGATTTTATTTTTTTAAAATTCCCCTTGAAGATTTCAGTTTGTTTTTCAGTTGAATTGTTCAAATTATAGGTCACGTTGAAAGTGGAAAACATTCGGACATTATTTATCTTTGTCTCATTCTTTTAAATCACAAAAACCTGGCATTCAAACAGGGGTGTGGACTTTTTTAATCCACTGTATAAAAGCAGCTAGCATCGCTGAAGAAATTGGTTATTAAGGAACCCTACCATTCAAAAGTTTGGGGTCACTTAGAAATGTCCATGTTGTTGAAAGAAAAGCGAACTTTGTATCCATTGAAATAGCAACATATTGATCAGAAATACAGTGCAGACATTGTTATTGTTGTCATTGACTGTTGTAGCTGGAAATAACTGATTTTCAATAAATTATCTACATAGGCGTACAGAGGCCCATTATCAACAATCAACAGTCCTGTGTTGCAATGGCATTTTGTGTTTGCTAATCCAAGTTTAACATTTTAAAATCGATCATTAAAAAAACCTTTTGCATTTATGTTAATACTGCTGAATGCTGTTGTGCTGATTGAAGAAATTAGAAGAAAAGATAAAACTTGCCTAGTTTAGTATGTTCAACATCAGTGTTTGTGGGTTCAATTACAGGCAAAACATTTAACAGAACAAATTTCTAACAAATTACAAAGATGTCAGTCTATTCTTGTTCTGAGAAATGAAGGCCATCCATGTGAAAATT
The DNA here is from genome assembly GCA_016801105.1 of Esox niger. Classification (NCBI taxonomy): domain Eukaryota; kingdom Metazoa; phylum Chordata; class Actinopteri; order Esociformes; family Esocidae; genus Esox; species Esox niger. The sequence goes on along the minus strand of JACXGJ010002592.1, from coordinate 57,017 downwards.
TGCCAAGATACTGGAGATCTAGTACAAAAATATGTTGTACTCGCAAAACAGCGCAAACTCGCTCTAACCAGAATAGAAAGTGGAGTGGGAGGCCCCGGTGCATTTTCTTTATTTGCACATATGCTGTAATATAAATAGCAAGATTCAGGGGACAGGGAGGCTGAATGTTTCTACGTCGGATTACACCACAGTTAATGGAGTTTGATATTTGGACCCTTTAAACTCAATAGCACAAGCATTAAGCTATAGACCACACTTCATAGTCTTCTTGAAATGAAAAAGGTTGTACAATATTCTAGCCCAAGTATTAAAATGGCATGAGACTATTGAGTACAATGTAAGCATTAACATTTTGGGTTATTGTATTGACATCCTCTTTCTTATTTGTGCTTTAAAATTGCACACAAGTATGATAAAACATAAAATGCTGTTGCGTCACAGTAAAAATTGTTTTGGGATATGGGGATCGATTTATCAAAAAATGTTTTGGACCAATTCAAAATAACAAAAACATTATAAAAATCAGACAGCGATATTACAAGAATATACATATTTTCATTGTGGTGCCTGATTTCTATGGATCAAAAAGATTTCAAGAGATTTTGTATGCCCACACAAACATAAGTCCAAAAAGTTTGCATGCTGGCAGTTTTATTGAATTATATGCAATAAGATGTGAGAAGTGGTATGTTGACAATATACCATGGCTAAGGGTTGTTCATAGGCATGACAATGAATGGTGCCTGGATACAAAATATAAGGTGCATACTACAAACAAAGCAGTCTACTTGCGATTACAAACTGGATAGTACTATCAGCAAATCAGCATCAACAGCAGAAATGACAAAGTTTATTAAAAAATATATATAACCGTTGTTTGAAAAAGTGTGAAACAATATATAGATACCTTCACCAACACCTGTTCCATATTTGCTGGATTGTTAATTAAGATGCTAAGAGTACATCTTAACTATTACCATAAAGGATTTGTAAATATGCTGTTATATTTAATTACTGTATATCAATATCAAGCAAATCAAAGCTTCCATTCCAGATTCTAGCCTTGGGCTTCTCCCTGCAAATTATCAAAGGACCGATTAATTTCTTATACAACAGCTACAGTCAGAAATAACCAGATATCTGACAGAGAAATAGATAATGTATTGCAAATACATTGAAATAGTCACACCTTTCATCCAAAATATTATTGACCTTTCTCTTCCCATGGCTTAGTCATCTCAGCCTGTACAAAGATCAATCACATCATGATACAATTTGGAAGAATTTCACTTCATTTCAGGAAAATAAGCATATTATTTGTTAGTAAGCCAATTTACCTTCATGAATGCTGGGCTCTGTGTAAAGGTTGAATAAATGAAACATAAATTGAATAAGAAATATTCAAGATGGTATTTTTCAACTCAAAAGAAAATGTTATTATGATTGGTTTACAAAAACTAAAAGAGAAGCATGTATAACAAACAGCCATTACTTACAAGAGTAGTTAACCCATATTCAAATGAGTTTTTTGCCTAGAGGCAAGACAGACAACATTTAAATTAGTTAAGTATATTCTCTGTGAAAATAATGGAAAAGTAATTTTGAGTTAAGACTGGTAAGTATAAATTACCGTGGCTGAGGGGTTGTAGGTGATCTTCAAGTAGGGCTGGAATTGAGAATAGATTTGACTATTTATTTTATTTTAATATGAATTTTGTGCCAGACCGCATAATCGGTTACATTATAGTAAGCCTTAGTAAGTAAGTAGAACTGTATATGGTAATGTTGCTACTGTTTCTGTCATGGAAATGTTCATCTTCAGTCTCACTAGTAATTGCTCAGTTCTTATTACAGATCATAAATGCTATGGTGGAGGTAAACTTAATAAGAAACATTGGTCAGTTTAACACAATGCTCAATGGTGTCAAGCAACTGCTGAAATGTGTAACACCGTGGCGTAGTTGTTGAAAGCAGTGCCTTTCATGTAGAAGACTTAAGTTTGAATCTATTGAAAGCGACAACATTTATTTATTTTCTTTGTGGTCCGCAATAAAACTATGCATATTTAGTATTGCAACTATTTCTGGTAGACATATCACAACTGTGAAAAACAACATAATCCCAATTTCTGTCTGTGTCTATGAATGCAGTCCACGTTAAGATAGTTAATCTGAATACTGAATTGGGCCATAGATAATTTGCCACTCTGGTAACTAATGCTAATTTGCTTCAGTTAGATCAAGCTGAATCGTCAGCAAGCAAGCAAGCATTCTACATAACAGAAATGAACACAAGCCTACATTTTCATTTTAACAGTGTACAGTGTTCGCATTTCAGAGCATGTTGATATAACATACAATAGCGAACCTGTATATTTTGCTGGTCTGTTTTGTCAAAATGAGAGAAAATACAGTGGTGCTTTTCCCTTGCACTATACTATTATATTCAGTTCAGTGATGTAGACTATTTTTATCATTATGTGATCTTGCAGACATTGATATAACATTATAAAACTAGTTCTATTTGCCAGAGCAGCCTGAGAAAACCTTTGAATAAACACTTGTAATCTCAACATCCTCATCCACTGAAACCTAAACACCAGACTAATCGGATCCAAACTGTAAAAACTAGGTAATCAAAGACAAACAGCTTGTTGACAAAATAATCAAAAGGTATTTAAATTGTATAAATAAAAAGTACATTTAGTTATTTAATATGTCTTAATACCCCTGCTACTTGAGGTCCATGGTATCCATTCTGTAAAATGTATTACAGACAAAAATATTGTCAGTTTTCTCAAAATGTCATGCTGCCATTATGCACAACACATAGAAAAGTAGTAAAACTAAGCTGAAATAGTAGGATAGACTGTACTAGTCCCTACCTTTTGTTGGGGTATTCCTCTTCCTCCCTGTTTGAAAGGAAAAGAGTTATGAGTAGATGTTTGATACACTTGTTGTATCAAATGATGTCTAACAAGTTGACTTAACTACATGTCTAGATATATTTTACAATTATATGTTGTTTATATCAATTGGTGGATATCAATTGGTGGATAGTTTATATGAGTATATTTTTCTACACCTTGTAGCTAGATGTCTTTTACATGAGATGTATTTCTGAGTTAGTGGTTTTGTTTGATGAGATGAATTATACATAATGTTGTCGCGCAGCCTCCCGACCATAATGTTTACTACATTTCTGTAAATTAATTACCTTGGGCAGCAGAAAAATATTCTCACCCTACAAGGGAAAATATTTTAGCAAAATGAACAACAATAAAATACTGTACTTAAAGTACATTAGACTGTAACACTGTATTTGTACACAAACCTCTTTCAGGGGCAGACCACTGACATTCTGGGAATGAAAATAAGCACTTCAATAGTTATTGGGAAAATTATTGGAACACTTTTTAGTAAAAGTGCTAAATGGAAAACCATTTGGTTAAAAATAAAATTCAAAATATTACCTTGATGGTCACATTATCGGCCTGTCAATAATAAGATGAAAACATATATTATATCAAATTCATCAGAAATGACTGAATAAAAGTAACACTATATTAGCTTTCTGCTATTTTAGCAATTCAAACATTTGACATGGGATCAAGTAACTTTGTCCACAAGCTATTGCATACAGCGCAGATTAACAATTTTGTTATCATTTAACTTCCACTAAAGACAAAAGGACGAGGCAGGATTCCTAATGGAGGCAGGACTCTGCCAGGAATTGGCAGTGATAATTCGCTAAAACTTTCCCAGTGACATGAGAAATAAATATGCCTTAGTTTCCAGCTACTTAATTAGCAAATTACAAATCAGTGTTGGCAAGCTAATGGCCTAACCAAGAAGAAAAATTCTGGAAGATCTCATTGTTGAGAAATCTATTCCAATAACATGCAAACACTATTTTTTGGCAAGATGTTGGACAGAAACAATTAAACTAGGGCATTACCGCAATGATTTTCCTAGGCAAGAGAAAATTTGTACTATAGCAAAAATAGGACAACAACTGGGATAATACAACACTGTGAATAGCCAAATCCCTGCTTTTTGCTTGTATTACCTAGCTATGTTTTTTGCTTATAATTATGATTATGTCAATACATATTTTAAATAAATTGCAGTAAACTACAGGCTGCACAGAGGGGTATGAGTTTGGTAACACTCCCTAAATCTGCCTCAATCATTTTGTTGACATGGTTATGAAGGCAATGTTGTTTTCTACTTAATCTAACCATTTCAGCATTGTCAGGGTATTTCCCCTCCTAGTGTAATTTATCTGTAATTAGCCCTTTGCTGTAACAGTAATTTGCCCTTGTTTTAAGTCATTAGCCAACAAAGTTACAGAGGTAAAATCCATGAATTAGGATAGGAGACAAGCTTTCATAAACAAATTCACTGTGTATCCTTCATTGTTGTGGAATTGGTTGTTTGAATTTGCTGATTGAGTGAATAGCTTTCGTGCCACTGATTTCTGACAGTTTTCTTTTAGAATATGCAGGCCACATCTAAAGCAAGACGTGACCTGTTTGGGAAGATTATGGTGTAGATGCTGAAAGGTTTGAATGTCTTCCTCTGGAACAGAACAGGGGTTTTCACACCTTGTTTATTCAGGGATTAGGACCATACTTTGCTTTATTCCCAGTTTAATAATACATGATATATATGTCATTATGTATATCTTGAATAAGCATATTCATGATATACATTAATTTCTAGTGGCGAAAGTAGAAGTAGTAGCTATACCTGAATAATGGGGATGAATTCTCTGTTGCCCTGAAACATTAGACATTAAGTATTACAGTAAGTATTGCTGATGGTTACAGTAGATGAATGCTCTGTGATGACTTAAAGAGTCTACAACTTACCACCATCTCTGGCTGCAATGGTTTTCCTACAAAGAGTATGTCATCAATAGGTGTCGCTCCACCACCTGATGATGGGCGAAGGGGGTTCCTTTCAGGCTGAGGGTTATATTATTTTTGCAATCAGTTACACACAATCACCCACCTATATTTCCCTTTAACTTCAAATTGGAGTAGTGGGCATAAACAAGGATGGAATAACAGATTCAGCAACCTTTTTACTAGTCATATGGTCAAACATTTTGGCTACTCACTGCAACTTATATTCTTGTGTGAAAGATTAGAAAACATTGTTCTTACCCATTTTTTAGGGTTTTCCATGTTATGTCTTCCACGTGGGGGTCCTTCAGGTCTACTCCGTCTGATCCTTGGCCCTTGAGGAGGCCCCTGGTTGTTCCTTGGTCCTTGAGGAGGCCCCTGGCCACCCATTGGCCCGGGATGGGGCCCCTGGCCACCCATTGGCCCGGGATGGGGCCCCTGGCCACCCATTGGCCCAGGAGGGGGCCCCTGGCCACCCATTGGACTGGGACGGCCAGGGAATGGTCCAGGTCCATTCGGAAAGAACCCAAAATCAGGTACCTGTGAAGTTAGAGAAAACATTAATTGGAAGTCTAAATTAAACAAACTGGTAAGGGTTGTAAGTGTTATCCAGGATTGCATACACAGGTTGCATGAATTTTGCGTTAATCTCTCTGCATTTCTACAATAAATATATTTAGATAATCATAGAAAGTAGTAGATCATGGAAATAACCGTCCCATTGATCCCCAATTGTTCCCATTGCCTGGTCCTCTTGAGGGTCTGTTTGGAAACCAAGGAGGCATTTGTCCCTGGTTGGGCTGTAAGAATAAAATAAGTAAAAAGTACTATTTCATCACTACCCATTGATAAAGTAAATTAGTACTATTTAATAATGTCTTATAGAAAAAGATGTATACAGCATGTCAATAAAATTCAAATGTCATCTTACCCATCCTGTGTTGCCAATGCCACCCATATTTGGTCCTGGCCACATAGGTCCTCCTCCCATCGGTGGAGCGGGTGGACCACCTTGCATGAAGGGAGGTCCTCCAAATAGAGGTGGAGGGGGTGGACCACCCTGCATGAAGGGATCTCTACTGTTGGGCTTCACAAAATGAAATAAAATAATGAGAGCTTTCCAAAAAGTTGGGTTTTCTCTCTGTATCCTACAATGGATTTATGTTTATTTTTGTCTCATTAAGTAAATGTAAATGTTGTGTAGGTCAAAAATATTTTATCTTACTCCCATGGGTGGTCTGTTTGGAGGTCCTCCAAATGGAGGTGGAGGGGGTGGACCACCCTGCATGAAGGGATCTCTACTGTTGGGCTTCACAAAATGAAATAAAATAATGAGAGCTTTCCAAAAAGTTGGGTTTTCTCTCTGTATCCTACAATGGATTTATGTTTATTTTTGTCTCATTAAGTAAATGTAAATGTTGTGTAGGTCAAAATTATTTTATCTTACTCCCATGGGTGGTCTGTTTGGTGGTCCACCAAATGGGTTGAATTGATCATTTCCCATTTGCCATTGTCTGGGTGGCTGCGGCTGGGGAAAGTAAATCACAGTTTATGTCAACCCTGGTAATTTTATGCCATTTACTGATTTGTATTTTCATGATAATTTTCATTCTCTTTTGATCTACATATAATACTCACCTGTGCAATCGCAGCCGAGAAAAGTAAAGCCACAACACAGAGGTACTCCATTACTTCCTATGTAAGAAAATAATTTATATTGAAATACAAAATATTATGTGAGCCTGATAATTCATTTAACATCGAAAACAAAGATTTATAACAATGATATTGCTTACCACCGAAAAACAAAAGCAGTTTGACAGTGATATTGTGACTGAAACCAAAGATGTAACACAAAAAAATGTATGCCAATGCAAAAACAAATTTACATTAAAAATAAATGATTGCTTGAAATTAGAACATCCAGTCAAAACACTTCTGGACAATACTTTAAAAAAAACCTAGGCAAATATTTGGCCCGATGTGTTTTCCTGGCACTTACCTTCACCTCCGCATTCATGTTGTGCTCTGACATTCTACCTGGACTCTTATATCAGAACTGATAAGTTATGCAATCCAGATTCAGTTTGGAAAGTCAGTCTATGACTCACGCTTTCATGGACGCAATAGTGCAACTATTGCTTAATCATTATTGCAATTGTAATGTGTTAATAAACCTGTCTGGCCTTTTGCAATCAGAAAGAGCCCTATAATTGCCATGTTATTCTGTGGTAATCCAAAGGTAGTTCACTAAAGTTCTTAACAATGAGTGTATATATATATATATATATATATTTATACATGATACTGTTAATTAATGTACTTACATGATCTGATATCATCTTCATAAAAGATCATGTAAGTACATTGGGGTAAAACTATATAATCAAAAAGGCAAAAATAGGACATCACTTTTGGCAAGGTGGGGATTGTGATGTATATTATACTTGATAACCTCATTCATAATTGTATGCCTATTTAATGCTATTATCCTATACTCCCCAGAAACATTGAAAAGTGCTGACTGGTCTGTTTACAAAACATTGATCAAATACAGTAACATTGTGTTTTTAAACACACATTCAGAAATTGCTTTACTCATTTACTCAGGGCAGTTGTATAAAATCCAACATTGTATCCACAGATTGTATAACTGGTGAACATGCTTACAATCATAAATACTTAAATATGATAAAAATTATAAATATTACCAGGGTTTGTAATTATACACTTATATACTAAAAAAGTACATTATTTATTAGTACATTATTCCACTTTTTCAATGCTACATTAGTTATATTGTATTTTTATCATGTATTTTTTGAATTCATATAGCTGTAAGGTTATAAATGTAATTCACATAATGTTACACAGTCACAAAAGGATAATTTAGAAAAGTTGATTGCTCTGCTGATCATGTGTCTGTAAAGTGATCATTTTCCATTCACAATTCCTAACACCGTTTCACTGTGATGTACATGGGGTGGACAAAATTACTATAATACATAGCAATATATTACAATCAAGAACCCAGTGAGTATGACTGACTTCCGAATAGCAGCTCCAATCTTTCTTTGAACGTTGTCATACAAGTACTGAACTGTGTATCGTGGACTACTGCACCATTCTTCAAAAAACGCATAAAGTTCTTTGAGGGATGAAAGTGACTGAAACAATCTGCCCTCTGTGCTCCAGAACGTTAATTTATGTTCAGACCTGGTGACTGGGGAGGCCAAAAAAGCATGAATCCAGTAAATCCTGTAAAATGGCCTCATACCTTGACCATTATGTGACCAATCAGAGCAATCATCAGTCCCAATAACATCCATGAGATGGCTGCTCTTAACATTTTGGATCCCCCAACATGATACTGAAGGCTTTTCCTCTGGCTTTTGTTGTGTCAAAACTGTGTTGATTTAGTAGTGCTTCGAAAGAATGGAAGTTATGGAACTCCGGTTTCACTCTTGCCATCACTAATGAGCACAGGAAGGTAACATTGACAAAAAAAGAAATGAGATGCCTGATATCTGGTCTGTGTTGCTTCCTGTGCTTCATTTTTGTTTTTAAATGGATTTGAAACAAACATGGTTTAACCAACAAAAACTCAATCAAATAACATGGACCAGATTATAACATGGACCAGTTTTGCATGTAATAGTGAATGTAATGTGATGTAGGCATATAACTGGCCATGCCTAAACCTTAATTCATGTCTTGAAATTTTTCTATACTTCACTCTTCCTGCTCAACCCTGATTGTAAAGAACATATTACATTTAACAGAGTATTATACATATAAATATATATATATATATATATATATATATATATATATATATAGAATTATTTCTTAGTGTTGCCCACAATATATTTGTGAAAATGTACTACTGAAGCCACGCTAAACAAGATCTTACTTCATCTTTCCATTTGTGTTGACTGAAAATTGCTAGCTTTTGTTTGCTATGATCAGGTGGACCTATACTTACCACACACGGAGAACATGGGTATGTATGGTAAGTATCTGTAACTATTCTGGAATGTGAGTTGCCGTTTAAGAGCTCAGGGTAATCAAGTGAGAGATGCTACACAGCAAGCAAGTCACTCGCATGCATTGCTGAAACAAAACCAAAATATCTTTGTAATCCAATACACATTCACATACATTCTTACTAATCATTTAACAACACAGACCAATTATAAAATTCTCATCAGATCAAAACAAGAAGATCATAAGTTGATGCAGTTGCTGCCTTTCTTTCCATGACTCTTACTCCACCACTCTCCATTTCAAGGCCTGCCAATCCAAAGCCCTTGCTTCCACACCCTCTATCCTTCTCTCCTGAAATACTGTAGTTCATAGGAAGAGTTATAATTACATACAAAATTAATCAAATACATCATGTATTGTTTACTTATTGTTTACATCATGTAATATATATTTTTACTTTTTATCTGCTGAATGTTTGATCTGCATAACATTTAAAAAGCAATTGCATAGAACTATATTACGGATAAAAGGTTTATGGAAAAATACGTTTTAAATTTTTTTACTGAAATTCACACACTCAAATGTCTTAATGTACTCATATGTCTTAATATAAATCATAGAACTAATAAACAATTGGAGACAAAACTATTTAAAAATATTGAAAATATTTGATTCGTTCAATAAAATGTATTCACATTTTTTACTCAAATCAAAGTAGCCATCTTCTGTAGCAATACAGCCTGACATACTCATGGCATTCTTTCTATGATAGAATATCGTTTAAAATATTGTTTCGAGAATTCTTCCCAACCCTGTTGCAGAAGTTCCCTCAAATGTGTTGCACTTGTAAATTGCTTTGCTTACACCCTTCTGCCCGATTAATCGCAAACCAGCTTGATTGGAAAGTTTGGAGGCTGTGCTGGCCATTGCATGATTTTCAGCCTACCGTTTTGTTATTTTCTTCTAAGGTATTTCTAACATAGCCTGGAGTTTTTTTTATTGTTCATTATCTTGCTGTAAGATGAACCCCTGACCAATTAGGCATACACCAAAGGCTTAATTTATAAATTCGGAGGTTGTGGGACAGACATTGATTCGGTTCGCATACCGATGCGAATAAAGCTAATTGGTAGCACAAAGACCAGAAAAAAATGAAACTTTCACAATTTAGTCTGTTAGTGCTGATGTAACAAGAGACTGCAGGAATAGGCAACTTTATGCACTGACTGCTTTTAGTAGAATGTTTACAGTGCAAAGCGAACACAGTGATGAATAAAGACAAGTCCCAATCTATGAAATGAAAAGTGATAAATACACCATTGCTGTCACTGAATCCAAACCCAAGTCTCCCACGTGAGTGCCTGTGTCTTTAACCACTACACTAGAATGGCTATAAGTTTGCCTGGTGTCAGAATAGCATCTCAACATCAGATCATTTTGTTACTCATCACGCCAAGTTTTAATATTTAATTAGACACCATTTGGTATTGTGAGACTGAATATGAACTTTACACAGCCAATGATTTTTCATGGCACATAAACATTAGTTTTTCATTCATGAATTACATAAATACAATAACTATCAATATAGGTGAAGCATGAATGCCAGTTTCTTTGGCATTGAGGATAACAAACTATACACAGTCAGAATATTAGATATGAAATAATCATGTAGGCCATAGATTCTCTGTGCCCTAATTTTCTTACCTGTCCACTCAGTAGCATTCCAAGGGGTTTACCTTTATTCCCCAATACAAAAATTCCTCATTCATGATTCAATAATAAGTGTTGTTAATTTTATACTTTATGATTATGAAATATATTTGCAGTATTTAAAAATGTAATAATAGTTCAAAGTTCAAAAGGTTTATTTGTCATTTGCAATAACAAGTAATGGCAATGAAATTATTGTTTTTTTTCACTCCAGACAGTGCAATTAAAAGTTTAAAAAGTAATAGTAATTATAACACAAAAATAAGAAGACAACACAAACTATCAATAATAACGCTATACTGAAACTACACATCAATAATAATAACTGTACAACTGTACAAACATAGTGCAACGTAAAAGTGAAAGGTGTGCATGATATGATTGGCAAATAAGCATAATATAATGTGACAGGTGTGCTTGGGACTATGGATGTAAGGGAATACTGTTATGAACAAGTTATTTACTAATTCATTATGAATGCTTTATTGTGTGTTTTTATAAAGATATACACATTTTACAGAGATGTTGTTTATTTGGTGACTCTTGCATCATTTGAAGACACTGAAAATAGCTTACGACACTTTTCTATGCTTTATGGTTAAAGGAGGAACTCTAAGTAGCCACACATAAAATTAAATGGGGGATGGAACTCTGATAGTGCTGTTATTCTTGGTCAGTAAAACATGTTGAAACAGACAGAAATAAAAGGTGACAGCGTGTACTTTTGTCATTTTCTTTAAATCATATTTAAGTATATGAAGTATACAGCAAAAATAGCTTTTTAGATTTTACTGTCCCAAAACCAATGGACACTGTAAATACTAGGCTAAACACATGTTTGTGTGATTAACCTAGTATTATGAATCATTGACAGTTTCAAAACCCCAAATTGCCTAATGTTGATGAGACATTGTTTTTGTGGAGAATATGGATTTATAGATTTGTGTCCACACATGTATTCAGATTCCTTGCCCATTTTATTTTAACTAACAATACTATAGTGCTAGCTCATCACTTTATTCCTTTGATTCATTCATATACATTTTTGGAAAAGCTATGAGATGTGTGAATAAAGTGTGATAGATACTGTACATAGCAAAATTGGAGGAATTAAAAAGTAGGTTTTAGCTATCACATTATTTGAGAAAACATGTAAAATACAACATTGTATCAATTTATTAGATATTAATAAATACAACTTATTTTGTGAAACATTTAAGATGCATTGCTGTGACGTGTTCTTTCATTATACCATCAAACATTTGAATGAATCATTGACACTTTGAAAACCTCACAACCAGTTTCCTAATGCTGATGAGACCTTGTTTTTGTGGGGACTTTGGATGTAGCTACTTTATATATGTAGATATCCACCATAATCCAATTTCATCACATTTTAAATCTTTATGACACAGGCTGCATTATATTAATATTGCTGAAAGCTTATTAGTTGACTAAACGCTCATTGGTTTTCTGTGAAGGGAAATGGTCTATAAAAAACAGTTCAGGCAGCACCACTGTCTCAACTTTAGAACAAACATTTATCCATTTTACATCCCATAACAACAGGTAAGAATTTAATGGAATACACAATAGTAGTATTATTTACAGCCGTGTGTTTACAGTACCTTTCAGGCCAATGCCTTTTTTATTTCTAGAATCCTATGATGACTATGAAACTCCTGTTCATAGGGATGTGCCTGATTGGACTATGTTACTCCATTCCTGTAAGTTTCTCTTGAATATTTCTAGTTACACATCAAGAGACCAAGATGATTCACAGATTGTGTAGAATAAAAATAACAAAATGAGTAGATGTATTTGTACTGTAACATCATTCTTAGTGTAATATCATCAAAATATGATTGTATACTCAGATGTCTGAGAAAGGTGTTCTGGAGGAGCTCATGTCTAGTTCTGAGGTTAGTACAGTTTTTTACAGACTGTCGAACTGTCAAAATGCAGTATGCACTATTAGAAAATAATATGACTGTGATTCAGTCCCCTACATTCCTGCAACTCTAAATGTAATCTTTCTTTCAGGAGTACATGCCTTTTGAGGGGTTCAACCCTTACCAGCTGCAGCCTCAATACCCATCATATTTTCCCTATGGCCAGCAATCCCAAGGATATTCTGCCGCGATGGCCCTCCTGCCTTTCCTATTAGCAGGACTTGCTGCAACTCCTGCCCCAGCTTCTGCTCCTTCTCCTGGCCCAGCTTCTCCCCCTTCTCCTGCCCCAGCTCCGGCCCCACCTACAGATGGAGGAAGCAAATGAAAGGCTGGCAGGAGAGAAATTAATTACTATAATGCATGTCTTCATCTCTTCACCTGTTTAAATTAAATGTACATAAGCAGCTTTTTAAAGTTAAATAATGACTTAATGAAGGGTTCAATGTCATTATTAACTTTCATTATGTTTGTCTTTGTTTAAGTAATTGGGCAGTGAGCTTCTATATATAATACATGAAAAGATTGCACAGTGGGATAAGACATGGATAAAACCAATAGCATTAGAATATATTTTAACCCAAATTACATAGAATCTTGATTGGGTAAAATGTAAAAGTAATTGGAATATGACACATTTTTTAATAAAAAAATACTATAACATTCAGTCTGTCCGTTTATATTTGAGAGTAGGTTCATCCATATTGATTGTTAAATTAATGCTCCATTGGATTTAGACTTGGTAATTTACATTATACATTTTATTCTTAGTCCAAATTGAACTAAATTATAGTCACAAAGTATACCAGATTATGGTTACTTTTCCTTCTGGATTGATGGAGATTAGACTAATATTGACTGCAATACACCTTTGTTTTGTATATTCATTGTTTTGACATTTATGGACATTTAAATTTTACTTCACATTATGCTAATGCAACATTTGGACGAAGTTGCAATAAAATGTGATATTTCCTTAAACGCCCAAAGGTGGGAGTAATTATTGTGATACATATAGAAATATAAATAGAATGTAAAAGCTACATAAATTGTATTACTTGTTAGCCAACTAAACATAGATCATACGGTTAGGTAACTAGCCAGGTAAGTAATGTGAGCAATGCTATCTTAAACATGAATATCTTATAAGTCGTTTTCTGTTGTTTTGCGCTCCTGCAGAATCACACAGAATCTCTGGTGAAGGGTCCATCTCCAGTTCACACCTTCCATCTCCTGAACTCCCCCAGATAATCACCCGAATTCTGAACACCTGTTTCACCTGCCACCTGTTCCTCATTAGCATTCCTATATATTGCCTTTTGTTCCCCTTTTTCTTTGCAAATCATTGATACTTCCACTACTTACTGAGTGTTTTTCTAAGCCTGTTATTGGCCTGCCTGTATTTTTTATCATTCTGCCTGCCTTTCTCCAACTACCTTTGCCAGCCTGCCCCTTTTGTTACCTCTGCCTGCATTACTGATGACTTTATTGCCTGTCCCTTGTTCGGTGCCTCTGCATTACCTTGGATTAAAGTATTAGTGCTTTGTGCTTGGGTCTAAACTGTTAGAAATCAGCCATGTTGTATAGTGGTGGTAATAATAACTTGCGTACTCGGTTGTCAAGGGATAGAGTAATTCAATTGTTTATTGCAGCATATTGATAGTCTAGTAGCACATGATGTTACAGGCTCAAACTCTTCTCTACTCTCCTTGTCTCTGTAATGGCGGTTAACCGGGTAGATAAATTGGAGAGAAGCCCTAGTTACTCCCTGGTTAGGCCGTGAATAAAATCTCGTTAAAATATCTCCAGGGGTAGATAAATTGGAGAAGCGCTGAACTGTAATTCGTTGACAATGCTGCTTGTTATAGGCAATTATACAGTGACTTGTACAAGCAAAATATAATGCCGTCCAGTTGTAAACTTGCAACAAGAGGACTGCAGCCTCTGACGCGCACGATGCGTTCATGTTTCAAAATCATGGCGCGAATAGGACACCATCAAGAACGAATAGGATCATTAAAAACGATGCCTGGAATTGAAATGGAAAGAAAGAAAAATAAAGTTTTCCGGTTAAACAAGATGGATTCTGAGGAAGTTGTATATGGACAGATGGAGAGTGTGGTACATACGAAGAGAAAAGACAAAGGAAAGTTAAGATGGCCGAGAGGGGACGACAAAACTATCTCCATATTCCATTGATTACAAGTGTATCCATTTAGTTTCCTCAGTCCCCAAAAGAAGCTGAATGAATCACTGACCATTTCAAAACTTTCCTAATGCTGACAAAATATTTATCTTAGTGGGGACTGTGGTTATGTTATAGATATAGGGTTTTATGGTAATCCTGCATGAGCCTATTTCATCATATTTAAAATATTTAGGACACACATTTAAAAATAGGAATATTGCTGAAACTCATTTGTTGACTGAAGGCCTATTGGTTGTCTGTGATCTGATATGGTCAACAGTATAAAAAGCTAAATTAGCTGTTCAGTTACAATGCAGCATCACTCTCAACAAACCCGTTTCAAACTTTTACTTGAAAGTTAAGTGTTTGAAGTAATACTCAAGGTTGGTGTAATTCAGGTGTGTGTGTCTATAGTAACTTTAAATACACTGTTTTCTTTTTTTCAGGATTTCTATGGCGACAATGAAACTACTAATTCTACTGATGTGCCTGACTGGATTGTGTTCCACCCTCCCTGTAAGTCTTCTTGAAATAACACCATTGATCTTGGTATTTACAAAGAAATACATATTACAGTTCACAGAGATTTTGTAGCTTTTCAATTATTTCAATATGATGGGCTGATTGTTTACACGAAGTGTTGATGTCGTTGCTCTGCAATATAATTCATACTGGGATTTTGGTTGTGGGCAGGCATTTAAGGAACATGATCGAGAAGAGCGCTCGACAAGTAATGAGGTCAGTATAGTTGGTATATTAGAGATAGGCTTTCTATTACAGTATTGCAATACATATCCACTATTATATACAGATTAAACTATGTTTGAGTTCCTAAGTTGTAACTCTGATTATCCTCTTTTTCTCTTTGTCTCAGGCATACATGGATTTTGGGGAGTTCTACCCTTATCAGCAGCAGCCCCAATACCCATCATACTTCCCCTACGCCCAGCCATCACAAAGTAATTCAGACCTGATTTCGCTTCTGCCCTTCCTGTTGCCAAGACTTGCTGCCGCTCCTGCCGCACCCGCAGCTCCTGCCCCACCCGCAGTTCCTGCCCCACCTGCTGCATCCGCAGCTCCTGCCCCACCTGCAGCTGGAGGGAGATGAGACGGGTGACTCCAGAGGACACTAATAAGAGAGAAAACTGACAATCATGTCTCTATTTTATTAGCAGCGGTGCTATTTATTCCATTATCAATAAAATTATCACATAAGGTCCCGTATTGTTTGTTTTATTGTAAAGGAGAACAGAAGCCATACTTACCTGTAGACATATTGTATATATATTTGCTTTAATTAATACATATTGCATTAGTGATATATTTAAAAATGTCCCATTACTATCCAGTGGCTGGCCATGACATAGAGCATCAGATGATGTGGTAATGGCTGCCTATAAAGGATTGAATATAACCCGAAACATGCATCACTTATCAACATTAAAATACAGCTCCAGAATAAATTTAAGAGACCACTGCAACTTTTGGTTTCCCTTCCAAAACAGTATAAATGGAAGGTTTTGAGTGAGGAACAGAAGGGTTAAAATTAAAGACCACTGCAAATTGAAGGTTTCTGTTCCTCACTCAAAGCTATCCTTTTAAACTTTCTTGGAAAGGAAAAAAAAACTTGTAGTGGTCTCTTAAATTTTTTCTGGGGCTGATTTATAGGGAGATCAGAATGTTAAATTATATGTGAACATTTTAGTCATGCAACAGCTGACTCCAAGATAATGGGTCTAATGTATTTCTTTACTTTGTGTTCACAAGAAAATCTATTTTTTGACTGACCGTAAGCTTAAAGAAATCATACAGTGGATTTAAAAAGTCTACACACTGTTGATGAAAAGGTGTTTTTTATGTCAAGGTCCAAATTCAGATTTTCTTTTTCTCCTTTAAAAAGATCTTGTAACCAACAATATTTGTTGAAAAAAGATTACTCTAAAAATAATCATAAAAAAATTATACTTTGTATAATCACCTTCTCTATGGATAACAGCATTGAGTCTATTTGGAGAGGGCTCCCTCAAACTAGCAAATAGAGAATGTATTTTTTCATTGTGTGAATGACAAATATAAGGAAATAACATTTTGAATATTGCATTCCTCAATAAACTAAAGTATTTCATGGAATGTTACCACTTCAGTTACAGTGCCTTCAGAAAGTATTCCAACCATTTCATGTTCTCAAATTTTTTTGTGTTATGGACTTAATTCATAATTTACTAAATGTTCATTTTGGCCATCAAACAATACACAATGAAAAAGTGAAAACGCGTGTACACATATGTGCCAATAAATTATATATCCCGTTATTCAGTCCTTAATACAAACTATATAGCTTGTAGGATGTTCCTCAATTATGTGTTTATTTCATATTTTCATTGTTTGGAGTTATAATAACTTCATGTAACGCCTATTTTAAAATTCTTATTTTCACAGTATAATTTTTCCCCTTCTCTTTATCACCCTCAACTATTTTATTTAAAATCCTCTCAGCTGCTGTCAGTGAGCTACTACAGTATGTGCTACATGAGAAATATATAGTCAATGAGTCCTATACAGAGCACATGACATTAATGTACTCAAAGGGAATGTTTATAAAAAGTCAGACCTGAAAACTCATTACATTGTTTCTAAGTGTTTAACCACCAGATAACATAAAATTATTATAGTTTATAACATTTATATTAAATATTTGAGGAAAGATTTCCTTCTACCATAAAAGGAAGATATAGTTAAGTCCCAAACATGTGACATAAAGACCATTTAAAGACCAGGATGTAATCTTGAGGGGAACACAGGAATTACCATAATGTCATGAATGGTCTTGGAGATATAGCCAAACATTTTCTCTACAAAAATAAATTGCCTGGTCTCAAGAGGGTATGACAATGAAATACAGTTTAGCAATCCTGTTATAATGTAACGTGAGCAAACCTCAAGTTCCCTCCCCCTGGCTCTCCTCCACTTACCATGGGTGTGTCGGGCCATTATAAATCAGTCCTTCATACAGTACCTTGTAGCTAGGCAACCCTGCTTTAACTAGCCACGTTTTTCTTGTGTCCGGACTGCCTATGTCCTCTCCATGGCAGAGGGGTCTGAAGATACACCTGGCTACTCTGTCTTTCTTTCACCGGTATAGCCAACCGGTAGGTGTTCCATTTCCAATGTGGCCTCTGTCTCCGCACCCCTCTGCCTTCGGCATCCTCAATCTGAACCTGATCTCTCACACATCATACAAAGCTATTTCAGAACAATAATTTATTCTCATATAAGAATTGACTGGTCACTTGCAATGATGCAAGATCACCTGCCGTGCTAAACCACTATCATGTAGCTAAATACGACGACCTGAGCCAACCACCTGCAACTATAGCAATTATATTTAAACAATAATGAGCAACAAAACATCATAAGACATCTATGTGAAAAACTCATTGGTTTTTGGACTTCAAGAATGCATTATCGAAAGACCAGAAAGAACCATGCTCATAAGTGTAGGTGCAGAGACTTAAAGAAGCAGTTGTAGCAGGGCCAATGCATAAGGTGAGGAGTATTGTCGGAACCAAAAATGTCAATCCTAAGTTTATTTACATATTCAATGATTCTTCATTGTTTATCAAAGACATGTATACCTATGTGCTTAATTTCTATCCTAGTAGGCAATCATTGTAATGTTAATGGTTCAAATTTGTTTCTGTTAGGTGTGAATGCAGGGTTTTGGTTGTTATTGCCTAACTTGCTTGCTTTTTGAGATAACACCACTCACTCATATGAGATCCAAATGAAAATCCAAAAAGGGAGATGGAGGCAGATGCAGGGGTGCAGACTTCAATCAAACTAAAAGTAAAACAAAACAGAGTGCCGTGGACTACAACAAAAAACAACCAACTTAAACTAGGCAAACGGGAGCAGGAGCAGGAGCAGGAGCAGGAGCAGGAGCAGGAGCAGGAGCAGGAGCAGGAGCAGGAGCAGGAGCAGGAGCAGGAGCAGGAGCAGGAGCAGGAGCAGGAGCAGGAGCAGGAGCAGGAGCAGGAGCAGGAGCAGGAGCAGGAGCAGGAGCAGGAGCAGGCAGACATCTAACATGGACGTGACATAGCAACACCATGACATGACAAGACAATGATCCAACAAAGGCAGGGAAAAACTGACTGAACTAAATACACAGACTAACGAGCAGAACAGAAACAGGTGGGGGCAAAACACAGGTGAACTAAATACACTGATCAACAGAAACAAGGACAAAACAGATCAGAGACAAACAGAAAACACGGAATGGAACGGCCCCATCTGGCCGGGACCGTGACACATTTGGAATATATCCTACCAGACATTTTGGCAGTTAATATATTTTATGTGCCAGATAACGGCAAAAAGCCGCAACTGCCGGCTAACTTAAAGTTTTCCTTCGTCTTGTTTGTGTGCACTTGTTGTTTTTCTTGATAGGCTAATTATTTTGTGTAAAAGCTACATTTAATGATTTTGGCTTCATCAAAAGCTGAATCTGTTGTAAAAATATCAGAGAATATGAATGGTATTCATATCGATAGTCTATGGTGTAGGCAATGCTGGATATTTTTTTCTCTGCAAATATAAAACAGTAATTTTATGATTTTATAAACATTACTGAGGCTATACTGTACAAACCTACAGTATTTAGGAAGTCATGTAAGGAATATGGTGTATCTTTCCAAATTGTATTTTCCAAATCAATTGCATTGATAAATAAATAACCGACACTACAACAGCCATGTATTGTACAGTAGGCCAGATATTTTTTCATAATATCAAATGACAATCGAGATATTTAATTAAATAATGTACAGTCAAACATTTTACCAACATATATAATTTACAATGTTACATTTTAGTTGTCCCTCCAACTCCACATAAGATAGTAAATGTGGTCAATGTATTTGTTGCAGGCCTTCATCGTTAGTTTCTCAAGCCAAAATGTTCTGATAGCTATAACAAGCACATATTTGCTTGTCAGCTTGGCATGCTTACCAACTAATGTTTTTAGTTCATTCTAAACATTTTCTATTGGATTCAAATCCGGCGACCTAGTGGAAACAAAAAGAGATAGTTAGATAAAATGTACTTCAGTAGTAGCAGGGGTGGTTCATCTGCTGTTTATTCATGTTGGAACAATGTGTACACTATTCTACAGTACTTTCTCAGCTGGCATCTTAACCCAGTTTGATCCCCATGCAAAAAGGAAACGTATCCATTTCTCCTAAGCGTCTGGATTGTGGACTTGCATCATTAAATTTACAGAACATCCCCCCAACTTTGAAGATGTGTTTTTATTATTTATTGTGAAGCAAACAACAAATAGGACAAAATAACAGAAAAAGTCAATGTGCATAACTATTTACCCCCCAAAGTCAATACTTTGTAGAGCCGCCTTTAGCAGCAATCACAGTTCCAAGTCGCTTTGGATAAGTCTCTATGAGCTGCCACATCTTACCACTGGGAATTTTGCCCATTCCTCTTTGCAAAACTGCTCCAGCTCCTTCAAGTTGAATGGTTGTGCTTGTGAACAGCAATTTTTAAGTCTGACCACAGATTTTCTATTGGATTGAGGTCTGGGCTTTGACTACACCATTCCAACACATTTACATGTTTCCCCTTAAACCACTCAAGTGTTGCTTTAGCAGTGTGTTTGGGGTCATTGTCTTGCTGGAAGGTGAACCTCCGTTCTAGCCTCAAATCACACACAGGTTTACAGAGTGGTACAGGTTTTGCTAAAAAATATCCCTGTATTGAGCACTATCCATCTTTCCCTCAACTCTGACCAGTTTCCCAGTCCCGGCTGCTGAAAAACATCCCCACAGCATGATGCTGCCACCGGGTTGGTGTTCTTAGGGTGATGTGATGTGTTGGGTTTGCGCCAGACATAGCGTTTTACAGATACTCCAGTCTCTGCTGTGGAACTCTGCAGCTCTTCCAGGTTTACCTTCAGTCTCTGTGCTGGCTCTCTGATTAATGTGAGTTTTTATGGGCGGCCGTCTCTTGGGAGGTTTGCCGTTGTGCCATGTTCTTTCTATTTGGTTATGATAGATTTGATGGTGCTCCTGAGGATCCACAAAGATTTTGATATTTTTTTATAACCTAACCATGACTTGTACTTTTCAACAAAATTGTCCCTTACTTGTTTGGAGATTTCCTTGGCCTTCATGTGGTGCCTATTGCTTAGGTGTTGCAGCCTCTGTGGCCTTTCAAAAATGGTGTGTATATGTCCTGACAGATCATGTGACAGCAAAAATTTAAGATCATGGCCAGCTGCTCCGAGAACTGAATGGACAAGGGATGTGGGAGACACATCCAGTAAATAGAAGCAGACAACACCGAAGGCGACGACCACAATGCTGTGGCGCCAATGTCATCGACTCTGACCCCATGTTTAAGAGCAGATGAGGCTGCAAAACCCCGCATGGAGTTTGCACGGAGACCTTCCGTAACGAGAGAGACAGATGCCCCGTAGGCCAAAGCGATACAGTCACAAAGCCAGTGGGAGAGACGCTGCTTAGAAAGCAGACGAACCACTTGAGAATCCGAATAACAAATAAACAATTGGAGAGTCAGTCTGATAGACCTGGTGCGCTCTACGTACAGAGCGAGAGTGTGGACTGGGCACAGACAGTAGAGCCTCTTGTCCTCCGCATGTGAGTAAATCCATAACCCTAGATCGAAAAGAGCTGGTGATGATCTTGGGAACGAAAGATGGATTAGTGTAGCCTCAGCGTAGTGCAGCCTAAGTCTTCTCTGATTGCCAGGCAGCCCGGTCACACTGAAAACGCACAGAGATCACTCACTCACTTACTTAGCAGAGCACAAAGCGATGAGCAAGGCATACCAAACAGGCGCGTGGCGGTCTGGAGCTACAAGGATAACCCGAAGCCCCTCCTCCCTGACCCTGATGTGAAATGCAATGCTGCGGGGGAAACACGTTTAGGAGAGTCAGAGGCCAGGGGTGGTGCACAAACGCATCCACCCCCAGAGGGGGGCGATCCGCCTGAGACTGGGAGAACTACAGCCGACAAACCGCTAAAAACAGACCTCCCCAAACATGCGTCAAATGAGGGAGATGATGTCTGGGTGGAAATAACACTCGCCGTGATGAAGGCTGCCACAAGACTTTGTGTCCACGCCCACATTCAGGCAGCCTGGAATGTGAGCCGCCGTCAGGGAGTGGAGGTGGGCTTGCGCCCACAGCCAGAGATGAGCCGCCGACCGGTGGAGAGCAGGAGACCTGATACCCCCTTGGAGATTGATGTAAGCAACCGTGGCCCGGATGTTTAAACGAATCAACCCTTGACAAGGTCCAAAACGTGAGTCAGGACAGTGTCCAGTTCCAGCAGGTTGATGTGGCGAGGGCTGAGAGGCCTTATGCCCCCGACAGCCTGACCCTGTCCCACACCACCCTATCAGTGAAGAGGCATCTGTGAACACCTGAATGCACTCTGACACCCTGCCCAGAGGCGAGCAACGAGAGAGTGCTAGGGGGTCCCTCCAAATGTCCAGGTCTCTTTGTAGGTGAGCTGGCAGAGACAATGTCTGATTCCGATGCCGCACGGTGTTGGCAAGCGAAACTGGCCTGTCGGCTGCATATGTGCAGTCCCAATCGCGTGAGAAGGGACTCTGCTCGGAAAGTATAAATCCTGGCCAGTTTCAGGGATGATGCTATAATCAGGAGATCATCCAGATAATATCCTGATGCCTTCCCAGCGTAGGGGCTCCAGCGCCACCTCCAGACATTAGGAGAAGGTGCGTGGAGCCTGAGCATAGCCGAACGGAATCCTTATATACTTGTAGGCCCTGCCCTGAAAGGACTCTGGAAAAACTTCCTGTTTCTGCGAACGATCAGGATATGGAAGTAACCACCATCCTTTTGGTGCTCCCGGCAGGAAGGCTTCTAGAAGGCGAGTGATGGTGAGTATATGGAACCGCCGTTTGGTTACGTGCGCATTCAGCTTGCGCAATCCAAGATCAGCCGCACTCTTCTTGGGAACCAGGAAGTAGCGGTAGTAAAAGCTGTCCTGTCTGATATCTTCCAGGACCTCTGAGATCACTCAACAGTTCTACCACCTCCAACAGGAGAGCAGATGCTCTGTTGGGCGATGACATCACAATTCCGGAGAAAGGAGGTGGGGTTGAGCATGAGTTAATAACCCAGTCTGACATTGTACAATGACAACACCACTCCCAATAAGCATGCAGTTGGGGGCCGTTGGTTAGAAAAGCTGGACCGGAAAGGAAGGGACTCGAAGGAGGGACCTTCAGATCCAGTCACTCTGCTGGCACTGGGAGTCCCGCCTCCTGAAGGAAGAAAGTGCAAGGAATAGTGCTCTAAAGTGTTACTCTTATAGATATGGTGAATTAAAGATCAACTGAGTTTGAATAATTATTATGTTACAATGATTGTGATAGAATATTTTTTTACTAGTGTAATAGTCCCTGGTAGTGAAGTAGAGGCTCCTGAATTAATTAATTTAAAGTTATTACAAGGAAGTATCAAATTGCAATATGTACACCTGTGTATCCCGGTACATGTGATATGAATATAATAAATCAGACTTGATCCTAATTTTTCAAATGTTTGGGTCTGTCTGTATGTTTTTTTCATTGTCATTTTGACTGAATTACATATGATACAGCTGGAAGTTCAGGCTCTAGGCACTGGTTCCTGAATAGGAGTGTAAATACATTTAGAAAATATTTTTAATTAAGATTACTTTAAAGTTATTTGTTCAAAAGGAATATCTGAATTAATCATTAATCAAAGTGATAGGTGTAACAGATTCCAACCTGGAATGAACCTGTTCAGGTGGCAGTGGAAGGACTCGAGAGATGTGTAACCTCGGACACACCTGTACCGGATCAAAATGACCCCGTTCTTAGTGGTGGTGGTTCCCTTCCCGGTATAGAGAGGCACACCTGGCACGTCCTGGATGCACTTCACGTGCCTGACTGGTGGCCAGATGGTTCAGGCGACACACAGTTTTTCCATCACTATCAGGTAGTACCTGTTGTCTGCCCGGTATTAAGTTCCTTTGACCTACACCGTTCTCCCTTGTCTAAGCAAACTAGCATGCTTTAGCACTGGAATTTTAAGCTGTGCAATCGTGAATTGTTGCTACTTTGAGCACACAAAGAACTTTAGTTGGTTTGTAAACCCTGTAGAGCCTGATATCCTGCTTCCTCAGAGCAAAATGTTCCTGTATTGTATATCTCTTTAGCACAAATGTTTAGCAATATCGACAGTTAATCTAAATGTTTGTTTTTTAAGTCCACCCATGCACTACAGTTATCCGTCTGAGTTGCTCATAAATGTGAAATGGATTTGTCTGGTATTAAGTTAACTCCATTTGGGCCAGGAACTTTCTTAAGTCCATCATACTTTGACCTGCAATGCTCTCCCTTGTCTGAGTGAACTAGCATGCTTCAGCACTGGAATTTAAAGTTGTGGCATTGTGAATTGTTGCTACTTTGAGCACCCACGGAACTTCAGGCAATGTAATCCCCGTAGAGCCTGCTTCATCATAGCAAAATATTCCTGTGTTGGGCATCTCTGTGGCGCATCTGGTTAGCTCATTAGACTGTTAATCGAAAAGTTGGTGGTTCGAGCCCAACCAGGGACGACTGCTTTCCAATTGTGTTGTTCATTCATGTGAAACAGCTTTGTCCCGTAGGTATTACGTTTCCTGAAAATGGGGGACGGCTAACAGTAATGAGTCAGTCTTATTTTGTCCTGCATCACACTCCCTTGTATGAGCTAACTAGCATGCTTTAGCACTGGAATTTGAAGCGGTGGAATTGCAACATGTTGCTACTTTTGGAATGCACTGAATTAGGGTTTGCTTTGGGAAACCTGTAGAGCTTGATATCCTGCTTCCTCAGAACGAATAATTCTTGTGCTATACGTCTCGGTGATGCAATTGGTTAGCGCGTTAGACTGTTACTCTACAGGTTGGTGGTTCAAGCTCACCCAGGGATGACAGATATCTGTTTGTGCTGCTCATTCATGTGAAATTACTATGGCTGGTATTAAGTTCCCTCCCCCTTTTGTGCCAGGTAACTTTCTTTAGTCAGTCTTACTTTGACCTGCACCGTTCTCCCTTGTCTAAGAAAACTATCATGCTTTAGCACTGGAATTTGAACTAGAGTTTGCTTTGAAAAACCTATAGAGCCTGATATCCTGCTTCCTCAGAGTGAAATCTTCTTGTGCTACTTCTTGTGCTATCTCTGTGGGGCTACTTCATTCAAGATAGTATGGCAAAACATGTCCAATCATCTCCCTTAAATTTCATTTTGTTTTGCCAATCACATCACAAATCCATGTTTCGCTGTCCAATACCTTGGCACCATTCCATTTTCATTATGGACACAACCAACCATCGACCCCCTCCTAGCGCCACAATTACAGATTGTGATAGCAACTTGCAGAATGTACCTGTCACATTTTTCTTTGGGATTTCATGGACTTGATTCATACACAAGGTAACAATTAACATATTGGTTATACTGGAATGAGTATAACTGAATAGCAATTTCTCACTCTGAGATGTTGTCGCATATATATTTAAGCTAGGCACTTTCGCTAGTGCACGTTAGCTGTGGGCAAAGTGTTGCCGTTAGTTAACATTACAGTAATTGTTGTGTTAATTAAATTTGTATTACATTCTTATTAGTTTGCCTAGTTTAGATCAAGTGTGTTATGGTATTATGGTGTTGTGATCAAATCATGTCATTCAGTTAACATGTCTAAACCAAAGACGCACAAGCCCATGGGGGATGGGGTGTGGATGTCCCACTTGAGGAGATTTGCTACCTCTGGGGTTTGCCCTGCTGATGCGGGCTACCGGCCTGCCCCAAGGCAGAAAAGTGGTATGACCTCTTCCAGAAGGTATGTATATTGCCAAACAAAAAAACAGGATGATGGCATTTTAAATTACACAGTATCATTACCAGATATACTTATCATTATGCCTTCACTACTAATAAAGTGCAGCTTTGGTTTGTAAAGTATCATTGCATGCAGCCGCAGGAAGATTAGATGACTTAATGTAGCTTCTTATAAATGTTTTAAATTGTTATAGATAGAAAGGTGTCCACTGCAAGCGCGTGGACAGACGAGCCTGTTTGGTAGAACACAGACATGTTCTTGTGGATTTCATAAGCAGAGGGTAAAAGTGCAAAAGTGGCTTTATTCATGATGAAAATATATCACATAATTCAGCATTCCACCTGTGGGTGTTCTGTCTGACCTGTGGGAAGCAACTGACAGGCTATGCAGTCCACAAGAGGGTACGCAAGTCCTGGACATCAACCGGTACTACCTGATGGTGACTGAGACACTCAGGTGCACTGTGTGTCGCCTGAAAAATCTGGCCACCAGTCAGACTGTCCTGGACCAGCTCGACCTGCTGTTTGGTGGAGCTGAGGAACCAGACCAGGCTGACCCTAAACAACCAGCAGGTCAGCAACATTATTTGTTATTTAAAATGATGGTAAACAAACTAATGGGTGCCTAGATGTAAACATTTCAGGGCTTCATATTATTAATGATTGTTTTCCTTTCCCCTAGTAGGTCAGCAACATTGTAGGTCTGTGGCAGAACCTTCTGGACTATGATAACCAAAGAGTGGCGTTGGCGTCTAGGCACCAGTACAGGCTTATCACAGGGAAGTTTAGGAAGGGGACACTGACAAGATGGACTCTCATTTTGCAGGTCTATCGCAATATGCAGCTGGTTCTGGTCAATGGGGCCATAATGCAGGCAACAACCCTGCAGCTGGTAGAGGTGAACCAGACCACCCTCATTCAGTGGCACAACGGCAGGGTCAAGAGGCTGGATCTTGCGGTGTTACTGCAGGGGATTAACCTGCCTGCTCTTCTCCCTGTGGCTTCTTAGCCTTTAGACCAGCCAATGTCCGCCCAGCAGTTGCTCCACCTCAACACTAGGGAGAGACATTTATCCTCTGCCCAGGAGCACTGCAGGGCAGGCAAAGACAAAACAACGGTCCACCACTGTGATCACACCATCAGTGGCAGTGCGACCAAGATTGGAAGCACAGAGGCAGCTATTCCCTCAGGCTCCAACTTTTAGATTAATTGTTCTGGCCGCCCCTGTCCTTCCTGGAGCGCCCTCCTATCCTGTCCCATTGCTCCCCGCCCGGCCTCCAATGACCCCTGCCCTGTCCCTACTTTATATTCCATCCCCCAAGCCCATTGTGCACTTGTACAGACCCCTGCCGGTGCTGCCCCACCTGCTCCACCCTCCACCTCGAAAATACCAGAGACAATAGGAGGCTAACACTTGCACATGTCACATGTACAGGGATACAAAGGTGTACACATTGCAATTTGATACTTGCTTGTAAGCTCTCTACAGTTTAGCAGTGCATTCATAAAAGTAAACACGTTGTGGGCATCTCTTAGTTTTCATTTTCTTAAATTTTTTTCTTCCCTTTTCTAAATGTTCTTCTCTTTTCCTTCTCTCTTCCCCCTTTCTTACCCACCTTTAACAGACTCTCGTTACCCTCATAACCAACTGCTTTGACTGTTAATCTAAAGGTTGGTGGTTTGAGCCCACCCAGGGATGACTGTATTCCATGACTGTATTGTGGAGGGGAGTGGAAACAAGTGTGTGTGATTGCGGACTGGGAGCAGGTGTGTGTGAATGCGGATTGGGAACAGGTGTGGGGGTGGTTGATGAGCCCGAGAGATCATGGCTCAGCGACCCGCAGGGGTGTGACAGTGTGATTAGGTCTAGGTTTACCTTAGGGGTGTATTCATATTTTTGTGTGATGCTTTTGGCCTTCAAGACTACATGGTTGGTTTTAGTCCTAAAACCATAACTTTTGACACTGCAGAATGCCCATTCTGTTATATGGTCACCATCTTCAAGCTCATTTGTTAAACCACCCAAATAATTGCTTAGAGGGGGTTTCTATACAACGGGCTTGCTAACATAGACCATAGAGTCTGTGTCATGGTTAACCAAACTCCTCTGCAGCGTATCCATCAGGTTGTATAATTCAAGACATCTATAGGCTGTTGTAAAGGCAATCAGTACGTTCACGTTGCCAGGGGACCGAAGGTAATTCTTTTTATATTTCCTCTGTACAAGAGCAGTCTTGATTAGGATTGTTGTCAGCATATTAATTCTCTGAGCATACTTTCACCAAAAATTGGTCAACAGAAAGATTGGAAACACTAATTGCCTTATTGACATCAAACGTATTGTCACAATGGGTGTATAGTGGTGGAGAGGACGGACCAGGCGCAGGCATGGGTAGCAGTTGGTGTACTCTTTAATTAAAACAAACACAAAACAACAGAACAGAAAACACTGAGTACTGGGGCAAACTACTAACTGAAAGTAAACACAAAGAAACAACACTCACCACATTCATCTGGACACAGCAACATGGAACAATGACTAACAACTAAGGGGAGCAGAGGAGAAACATTTAAACACATACTAATGGATTGATTGGGACCTGGTGTGAACAATGATTGACAAGAAAAGACAAACGAATGGGACCGGGATGAGTTCATGACTGTTGGAAAGATGGAGAATGCGGGAGATGGCGGAGCAGTCCGTCACCTCACCGTCACACGTATGCCCTCTTTGTCATAATAAACCTGAATATACAGTACCTGTCTTTGCTCTCTTAATTTGTGGCTGATACAGGATATCCCGAAGCTATCTGTTTGCCTCTCAAGAAAGTCTTGATATAGTCTTTAAAAAGAGTATCTGACTTCCACACAGTATCTGAAAATTCCACACCACATACCGTGAGGGGAAATATTATTTGACCCCCGTCATATTTTGTACGTCTGCCAATGAACATCTGAATGATTCAGAGGAGGACTGTACGAAAGTGTTGTGGTCAGATGAGAACAGAATCAAGCTCTTTGGCATCAACTCAACTCGCCGTGATTGGAGAAGGAGGAATGCTTCCTATGACCCCAAGAACACTATCCCTACCATCAAACATTGAGGTGTAAACATTGTGCTTTGGGGGTGTTTTTCAGGACAACTTTACCGCAACCAAGGGATGATGGATGGGGACATGTACCATCAGATCTTGGGTGAGATCCTCCTTCGCTCAACCAGAGCCAGGGTGGTGGATGGGTATTCCAGCATGACAATGACCCAAAATACACGGCCAAAGCAACAAAGGAGTAGCACAAGAAGCACATGGAGGCCCTCAAGTACTAAAGTACCGAGTCATGTTTTGCAGAGGGGTCAAATACTTATTTCCCTCATTAAAATGCAAATCAATTTATAACATTTTGACATGTGTTTTTCTGGATTTTTGTTGTTGTTTATCTGTCTTTCACTTTACAGATACACCTACCATTAATATCACTGTATAGGCAGGTGTAAGCCAGATGGATCATTTTGTCTAGTCATCTTTCCCTATGCCCCACCTCTCTCCACGTTTAAAACAATTGCTTAGAGAACTTCCACACCGTCAACAACATTGTACTTTATATCCACAGAGCACAGAATATACTATATGCTTTTGGTCCTTCCTATAGTGAAAATAGCAATGCCAACTGTTTTGAGTACAATTTAGGACCCAGTATCTCTATTCCGGTGTTGATTAGAAATAGGAATCGTGCCCATGCAACTTATAAAGTAAACTTGTCTGATCTGTTAACTGTAACATGTCAACCTACTAGTCCAGGAACCCCTATAATATCTATTAAGCTGGCTTTATTTAATATCAGACCTCTCGCCAACAAATCATTCTAAATTACATTATAAAATATTCTCCCTGAGACATGGATAACAGAAGATTGTAGTGCTACTATTGTTAACGAGACAGCGCCTGAATAATTTTGCTATATGAATGAGGAGTGGCTTCCCTATTCAACGATACATTCCAGTGCGAAGAAAATACACTAGGTCATTTTATTTCTTTTGAAAAGCTCTGTTTTACATTGAAGAGTACCCCCAAAAGTGTGTTTTTAACCATTAGTAGACCTCGATATTCTGCAAATGTAATTGACGATTTTGCTGAACAACTCTCTGTTATATCAGTTGATAATAACTTGTTTATTATTACAGGGGATTTTAACATCAACATAGATAATAGTATGGACAATAATGCCAAAAAACTTTTTGCGCTACTTTACACTTTCGATCTCACTCAACATGTGAAGGAGCGTACACACACTCAAGGCCACATTCTAGATCTGGTTATCTCAAAAGGTCTTGATATCTCCTCAGTCATAGTTAAAGAAATGGCCATTTCGGATAATTTCTGTGTCTTTTTGATCACGTATCACCCCGAATATTCCAGTGAACTTTGTTTCTGTTAAGAAAAGGTACATTAATGAAGTATCAATGCTCAGTTTATGGAAGGCATTGCTGTATCTCCAACAATAAGTGCTGAATCAGTTGATGTACTCCTTGATAATTTAAATGGCAAAATATTGAATGTCATGGATTGTGTCTCACCGGTAGAGGTACAGAAAACTATGAGCAAACAGAAAACACAATTGAGAACCACCATGATGTTAAGCGCCCTGAAAAGAGAATGTAGGAAAGCAGAAAGTAAGTGGAGGAAAACTGAAATTCACTATGACATCTATAAACAATGCCTTGTTAGCTTTCAAACATCTCTAAAAACAGCTGCCATTAAGCCCCTATTAAAAGAGAGAACATTGGATGCATCTATAATGAACAAATATAGATCTGTATCAAATCTCCCTTTTTAGCCAAGATCATTGAGATGGTTGTCTTCAAACAACTCAGCAATCTTGGTACCCAAGCGGTCTCTCAGACAAATTTCAGTCAGGTTTCCGACTTCAACACAGTACTGAAACGGCCCTGTTTAAAGTATTAAATGATATAAAGCTGAATACTGATTCAGATAAAAAAGTTCTCGGACCGCTTCTGTTCAATCTCTATATGCTACCTCTGGGCCAAATGCTAAAGAACAACAACATTAACTTCTACAGCTATGGCGATGATACTGAAATATATATGTCTCTCGAATAGTATGACAACAGCTCAATAGACTCTCTGTGTCACTGTATATAGCACATAAATACCTAGATTAATAAAAATTGCCTACAATTAAACCAAGATAATTGTGTTTGGCTACAAAAAGAAAAGAAAAAATATTAGTAAAGAACTCTATTCTCGGGCCCTTAAAACCAGGGATCAAGTGTATAATCTTGTTGTTCTGATAGACTCAGACTCCACATTTAACAGTCATATCACATCGGTCACCAAAACAGCATTCTAAAATCTAAAAAATATATCCAGAATCAAAAGCCTGGTGTTCCAAAAAGACCTAGAGAATCTCATCCATGCTTTTATCTCTAGTAGGGTTGACTACTGTAATGGCCTCTTAATGGGACTCCCCAAAAAGACTAACACAGCTGCAGCTGTTACAGAATGCTGCTACTAAATGTTAACCAGGACCAAGAAAACAGAGTACATCACTCTGATTCGTAAATCTTTGCATTGGCTTAAAAGTCGTGCTTTTAGTTTATAAAGCTCTGAATGGTTTAGGACCCCAAATACATTTCTGATATGTTTGAAGAATATTTACCGAGCAGGGCTCTTAGATCCATTAACTCAGATGAGCTAGTAGAGCCCAGAGACCAAAGTAAATGTGGTCAAGCTGCGTTTAGCAGTTATGCTGTATACAACTGGAATAAACTAGTAGAAGATCTTAGACCAAACGTATACATTTTTAATTTCAGGTTAAAAACACTTCTCTTTTCACGTGCCTATTACTGAGCTCTTAAACTTAACCACACTGTGAGCCTTATAGCTTCTTATGTTCTTATTTGTTTTAGTATTTTTATTTTCTTATTCTATTCTTTATTACAATGCTGTATTTTATATTTCTCTTTTTGATTTATATCATTATTAAATGTATATTCTGCTATATTTGTCCAATGATAATGCAAGTTCTGGTGCTATCAGATGAATAGCCTCTGTGTAAATGTTACAATCCATTGCATTTAGTATTTTTATTTTCATTGTAAAGCACAATGAATTGCTTTTATGTATGAAATGTTCTATATAAATAAACTTGTTTGCTTGCTAGTCTCTAGATTTTTTTCTGATGGCTTCTCTTAAGAACATTGACTGAATGTAAAATTAGCTGCCACTGGATGCCACATGGCATGCTTATGTTTTCGTAGCAGTAAGCTGAGTGGCATGTATGGACAATCATGTGACAAGCGGTACACACATTGCGTGTTCCCATGAAACATGTAATGTTGGTAATGCTGTAATAGTTGTCTTGATCAAACAAATACAGCATGTGTGGATGAGGGGTTGGGCTGTTTTGGAATTTCAGGATGGCTGAGTCATACCTTCTATGATAGAGGACCACAATTTTGATTTCTAATTTGAATATATCAGAAAAAGCAACAGGTTAATGAATGGATAAACCTACGGCCCTCTGAATATTGTGTGCTTTCTGTAAGCCTTGAAAATAACTACAACCAGGATTGAATAAACATGCTAAACTAATAGCACAACACAAACTGTTGTCTGAATTCTGAGGGAAAATAATTTGTGTGAGTAAAATGTAAATGCTCTCGGATTTCAATGTTGCAAATTATATTGTGATAAACAATATTTGTGTGAGTACCTCTACACAACTGATTCACAACATCTGTACTGGATGCTTATGTTGGTGGTGGCAGAGGTGGAGGATTAGATAATGGGTCTGGCTCTGATCTTCATCATCATCACTGGACGTCTCACATTCTAAAATGATTTGTTATCAGTATCTATAGAATGGTTGTGAATCAGGACTGGTGCCGTTTTACGGATACCTAAATGATTTTCAGCTTCAGTCATTAAAACATTGTTACTTGCATTCATCAAGCCATTGTTGCCCTCTTGCGTTGGGTGTTAGACGCCTTGCGGGCCAAGTTGATCAACTGTGCCACCTTGTGTATCTTCGGGGACTGCTACATCTGTGTGTTCTGAAAGGGGATAATTATTTTAAAAAAATAATAGTTTGATAGATCCAACCAATATTGCGAAACTTCGCACAGCCGTTGAAGAGGAGTGGACCAACATTCCAAAGGCCACAATCAACAACCTGATCAACTCTATGCGAAGGAGATGTGTTGCACTGCATGAGGCAAATAGTGGTCACACCAGATACTGATTGGTTTTCGGACCCAGTGGACCCCCCAATACAGTGAAACTGCACATTTTCAAGTGGCCTTTTTTTGTGGCCAGCCTAAGGCACACCAGTGCAATACTCATGCTGTCTGATTAGCATGCATGCAACACCTTTTGAAGAGGATGGATTATCTCGGCAAGTTAGTTCACTAACAAAGATTTAGACAGATTTGTGAACAATATTTGAGAGAAATAGGCCTTTTGTGTGCATAGAGAAAGTCAGAGATCATTGAGTTCAGCTCATGATGAATGGGGGCAAAAACAAAAGTGTTGCATATATATTTTGTTCCGTATATATATTTTGTGGTATAATCACACATTTCTATCTCATGTTCTAAAAATGCCGGTAGCGTTTCAATGTTTTCATGTATAGACATATCTCTGAACCCTGGTAAGACTGTGCAGAATACATTGTTTGCTCTATGTGATATTTTATGTCCCTTCAAATATGCTAATGTGTAAAAAACTGGTTACCAAGATAGAAACAGTGACCCAACACTTGGGGTGGGGCTAAAATATTTATTGTTTATAAGTCTCAGCCTATGGAAACGATTCAAGGATCCCGTTCCCAAGAGAAAAGGGGGAGCGATTTTACGATCACCTCCCTCTCCAAATTCTAGTCACTAGACATCTGTTAAAACACTTTTTTTTTGTTACTCAAAATATACTTCCTAAGAATAACCTCTTTCAAACGACAGATGCAGCCCAAGGGCTTGACCAGATCAAAGCCCCTCCCTAACCATGAGAAGCCCACAGCCTCTTGACCAACCCCTAACACTCTGACCCCCTTGCCCAGCCCCCATCACCATCCCTAAAAAACATAGGCTCATCTCCCTCCCGTGAGAAACATATTTTAAAAAAATATATCATACACCTATGAAAACATATACATAAATCACTTTTAATAGAGACTGATTACTGACAATACGAGACATTTACTCAAAATAATCAATGCTAATGGAGGTGCCACGAGATATTGAATTAAGGTTTTTTGCATACAGGAAATCAGGGTTCGTACTCACAAAACATTTTATGTTACCACAAAGAGGCATCGCAAACATCAGTAAAAGTTCCTATCTTAGACTTTTCTCTTAAAACCTATTCACAAAGCTGCTAAGACCAGCTTTAAAGAGGATAAACCAACATGAAGATCAGAGAACTGTCTATGAGAGAAAAGGAAACCATTGTCAAGCTGAGAAAAGAAGGAAAATCGATCAGAGCCATTGGACAAACATTGGGCATAGCAAGCACAACCATTTGAAATGTCCTGAAAAAGAAAGAAACTACTGGTGTACTGAGCAACAGACATCGAACAGGTCGGCCAAGGAACACAACAGTAGTTGATGACAGAAATATGAGAAAACTCCAAAAACATCAGTAAGTGACATCCCAACAACCTCCACAGTGCACGGGTGAAGGTATCACAATCCACTGTTTGAAGAAGACCCCACCACAAGATGCCAACCACTCATCAGCAGTAAGAATCAGAAGGCCAGATTGAAATTTGCAAGTATGGAGATGAGCCGCAAAAGTTCTGTAACACAATCTTATGGACTGATGAGACCAAGATGAATCTCTACCAAAGTGATGCAAAGGACAAATTGTGGAGAATGAAAGGAACTGTTTATGATCCGAAGCATACAAGCTCAGCTGTGAAGCGTGGTGGAGATAATGTCATGGCTTGGGCGTGGCATGGCTGCTTCTGGAACAGGCTCATTAATATTTATTGATGATGAAACTGATGATGGTAGCAGCAGAATGAATTCAGAAAGTGTATCATGCAGCAGGACAATGACCCAAAGCACACTGCCAACAAAACAAAGGGGAGAAAAAAGTGGAAGGTTTTAGACCTGCCAAGTCAATCACCTGACTTTAACCCAATAGAGCATGCATTTCACCTCCTTAGGAGGAGACTGAAGGGAGAAACACACCAAAACAAACAAGAACTGAAAGAAGCAGTGGTAAAAGCCTGGAATAGCATCACAAATGAAGAATGCAAAAGTTTGGTGATGTCGATCGGTCGCAGGCTTGAGCATTGTTGCCCTTCATAAAATAAACTGATCGGATTACCCCATGTTAGCTACGTGCATTGAGTGCCTTTCAGAAGGTAGACACAAACACTGTCACCTTGCTAGCTAAGGAACACAACATACTCTGCACTGCAAGCTTCTCTCATTTACTCGAATTCAAACAGCTGCAAAAGCTGGTTGATGTTACTATTGTTTGCTGGCAAACATCAGCTAACTTTTAGCTAACATAACAAGTGACCTGTCATTCAATACAGAGAAAAATAAGGCTGGTGACGGTTATAATGTTTTTAATTGTGTTGAGTGGTAGAAGTAAAGAAATGTCTACCATATCCTTTGTTTGAACTACTTACTGAAAGTCAACCACCAACGACCGGATTCCCACACATGCACCGTACCTGCACGATGTGCTGCGTGCTGGGGGGCAGTGGATCAAACCACTGTGAGCAGTGGGGTAGCAATTTTGTAAGCCAAAACCCGTTATTAAGTGTCCATATTCATCACAGGGTTTTATTGAATCTTTTTACTATTCTTGAAATTGCATAGCTTTGTTTACATTCATATATTGCGGGGGACAAATCATAGTTTTCCGAAGGATGTGGGGGTTATGTCCCCCCATCCCCCCCTAGGATTTCCGCCTATGTGTAAACAGTGATATTTTAGGCTTACTTTAACATAGCTACTGTAGGTTTTGTTTATCCTGATCCAAATGGTTTGCACGGATGTGTACTTTGAAAACACGCCAGAAATATTCGCAATTTAAACAGTTTTATTTTAGGCTTACTATAACGTAGGTAGTGAAGGTTGTAGCTTGCAAAGTTAGTGTCTTACCAAAACAATTCCTAATGCATAATTTGTTTGGACTGTGACGATAATCAAAAGTGGGACCTATTGGTTGCAGGTCTGCTTCTCTAACCACTATGTTATTTAACAAGGGGTACTCACTCACTCAGTGAGTAAAAGACATTTGCACATCTTGGCAAGCTCCGCTTCCTCGGTCTGGCAAAAACAAGTGAGACAGTTAGTGTGAGACATACATGCCCATGTCTTAAAAATCTTTAAGCCATATAAATAAATAGATGGTAAACTGATGATTTTTCTTAACACATTTCTATTGCCATCACTGTAACATGGTTAATCAGTGTAAATAAACATCACAACATATATGATTGGTATATAAGTGTTAAGAACCGCTCCCTCTACAGTTTTCGGTGGACACTGTTGTTTCAGCAGTGAACATCTACCTTTATTATGCTATCGGTAGTCTGAATGAATTGTCTTGCTCATAATAAAACCGTGTTTCCTCTTGGCTTAGTCGTTTCAACCCTACCGAAACAGTAATTATGTAAAAAACCATGAGGCCGGGCATTGTCCTGCGCCAGGAGGATCTCAGGGCCTGACATTGGGTTTGAGGGTTTCATCCCCATACCTAACAGCTGTCAGGGTACTGTTGGCTTACATGTGGAGGTCTTGTTTTAACATCAATTTTGACTGCTGGGTCAAATCGACCCAAACAGTATCTATGTAATATAAACATTTTCATTTGATATGTTGATTACACGTACTAAGCCAAGCAGAAGAAGTTTCATACCAAAATAATATTTGTAACTATCTCTTTAGATTTTTCAAAATGGGTCAATTTGACTCGAAACATAACAGAAGGGTTAATGGGTAAAACCTTCCATATCTACATTATAGTAAGTCAGAAATAAAACAGTTTAGGATTAGTTAGATTTTTGAAGTACGCATCTGTGCATGCATTTTGGGTCATGAAAGACAAACACTGGTTAAAACATATAGGAGTTACATTATAGTAAGCCTTAATAACAAACTGTATACGGTTATATTGTGACTTTTTTGGCCTGGAAAAGTTTATCTTCAGTCTATCTCGCAATTGTTGAAGTTTTATGAATATTCCAACGATGATAATAGATATTTGAAAGCCTATTACTGGCCTATAAGCTGTAAAAAAAGCCAGTGGCAAAAGCTATAAAGTTAATAGACGGTATGATGCAGGTAAATGTAATACAAAACATTAGTCCGGTTAACACAATGCTCAATGGTGTCTAGTGACTGCTGAAATGTATAATGCTGGAGCGTAGTGGTTACAAGACAGTGCCTCTCACGTCGAAGATCCCAAGTACGAATCTATTAAACGCAATGACATGTATTCATATCATTTGTGGGCTGCAAAAAAATGTTATGTTTATTCAGTACTGAGACTATTTCTGGTAGATTCCATGACTCTCGTCTTTTTATTTGATGAAGAAGTTAGTTATCGTCACCTTTATGGATAGTTATTGTATCAACGTAATTTACGAATGAAAGAAAAAAGTATGTTGTTAGGCCAGGAAATGAAAACGCTTTGGCAAACTCGCTAGCAGTATTATTATTATCATTAGCAATAATATTACAAGCCTATTAATGGCTAACATGATGTTAAAACATCCAGTGTCAAGCGCCATACAGTTAGACATACATAGACGCTATTTGTGGTGGAGGTAGACTAAACGCAAACAACAAAGGACTTTGTATGAAATCAGAGGATATACAGTCTGCTGTAAAACATTCCTACAGGTGTACAGGTAAATCGAAATTTAGCTACCTAGCTACATATAATTCCTTTTCAAATGATGTTACTGTTAGCTAGCTAGCTAACATTTCCTGGTTTCTAGCTTGTTTGTTGAATAGCTAGCTTTTCTTCACAAATGTGAGCAAGTCACTTAGTTTTAGAATTAGCTACATGATTGACTGGTCATTCATCCATGTGTGTGATTATGCCTAATCTATAACCCTATAACGGCTCAGTGACTATCCACTGTAGGGATTTTTTCATAAAATGTTGCTCTTTCACATTAACCTGATGAAGAGAACAGAACGTCTCATGTGATCGCTTGTATATTAATTGAGTGATAATTGATGAAGCATTTAACAGACCAACATGGTTGGTTGCTCTGCAGATCAGCACGACTTTATGATGTCAATAAAGTCTATTTTTGGATTCACAAACTCCTGAGTTGTTTGAACAACACCTGCACTCCTTTATTTTATTTCATTTGGTTTGATAAAGTATATCATTTACACACACACACATATATATATTGTTTACATATACATTCCCATATTTTTTTATCAAACAGTATTGTATTGTATGCCATCACAAAACCCTGAATCTGGACCTTCATAAAATGATAAAAAGCCATACTCAAATTTTGCGACAGGACCACGGTCAGGAATTCTGTCACTTATGTTCAACAAACTTTCAGCCTCATACATGTCTGTCAGCTTGTAAACAAAGGCACATTCTTCTTTTGATGGTGCTATAGTTTGTGCAGTTATGTGTCCCATCTATACCACCAACTACACCAGGTGGTCCAGCTATGGCTATGAAGGTGGCTTTATTTCTTTTTATTGTTTGATTTAATATTCTACTGACAGATGACTGAGTTATACCAAGTTCGCCTGTACTAGATAGCTCCATTTTCCCTGCGGCCAAGGAGCATAGAGTTGTCAAAACCTACATCTCTGGTTTTATTGAGATGTTTCTGTTTGTTGTTGAAGTAACTCCATTCCTGACTAGCTCTACTGTGATAAAAAAATCCTTGTGATTAATGTGATACCTTTTTAAAAGCTCAGTATCAATAAATGTTTCTTAAGTGTTGACCACATTACAAGCGGATCGCAAGCAGCAGCCCTTTTAGGATTGTTTGTGAATTGGTCTTAGTGATCTTAACTTTTCACAGACTTTGGAGCTGGTTTAAGTGCTAAAACGCTTTGTGAAATACTAATGTACCAAAAATGTAGGAGTCCTAAAATTAGGATTGACACATTGTTTTTAAGAGTTTCTCCTAAATCAGCAAGTTGGGATCTACTTTTTGCTTTAAACTGTTTTGAGAGTATGGCACCAGAGTTTGTGTTAAATGTCCCTAAACAAACACTAAATCCCCCTCTACATTCCTTTTCTTATCTAAACATGGGGACGCTGTACCTTTAACTAGTAACTCATTTATGCATGTATAGGACCAGGTATACAGTGTTCTTACAGTGTAATTCAGTGTAAGAATTTCCATAACACAAGGAAGGGCTCTAAAGGGCACTTTCCAAATGCACTATATCTCTGCATATTAAATACTTTGTTAGACATACAACTATATATTTCTCCTATCAATTGATTTATTCACTGTTGTTCACCATTTGAATCTTAGAAGTATGTCATACATCAAACTTTCTTCCCCATTATAAAACATGTTACAACTGTCAACATACTGCATTGACGTGATTATTTTTTACCTGATTATTTTTCACAATCCCCAAAAAGCTGTTGAATGAATCAGCTTTTAAATGCAGCTAGTCTCCTAATGCTGATGAGACATTCTTTGTGGGGACTGTGGATATTTAGATATTTTAGGATTACCTTTCAGATGCCTATTTCATCACCTTTTTAATCTTTCAGACACACATTTGATCAACTCATTCTTTGACTGAAATCTCATTGGTTGTCTGTGAACTGAAATGGTCTATAAAAACCTTGTTTTTGCTGTTTAGTTACAATGCAGCATTAATCTCAGCTTCAGAACAGTTTCACATTTTACATCTTCACTTGAACAGGTAAGAGTTTCAGATAATATTGTATGGTAGTAGTGTATTAGTCACACATGTCTACAGCAGAATTGAAAATACTATCTTCTTTATTTCAAGAAATTCATGATGACCATGAAACTACTTGTCCAATTGATGTGCCTGACAGGACTATGTTCCACCATTTATGTAAGTTTTCTAGAATACCAAATGTATCTTGCATCAATTGGTCACAGTATTCCACATATTCCAAAGATTTCTTTACATTGAAATAAAATATAATTATTTTAGCTATCATGGGCAGTTCACAACTGTATTTTTACTGTAACAAGATTCACACTGGGATTCTTTTTCTGGGTGCAGGTGTCTAAAGAACATGATAGAAAGGAGCGCTCTTCGAGTAATGAGGTCAGTATACCCTATTACAGATACATTACTGGTTTTATAGTACCACAGTACAGTTCACACTTTTAGGAGACTAGACTATGTTTCAGTTCCCTAATTAAGATTCACACTGGGATTCTTTTTCTGGGTGCAGGTGTCTAAAGAACATGATAGAAAGGAGCGCTCTTCGAGTAATGAGGTCAGTATAACCTATTACAGATACATTACAGGTTTTATAGTACCACAATACAATTCACACTGTTAGAAGGCTAGACTATTTTCAGTTCCCTACTTGTCGGTAACTTTAATTACCTTGTTTCTTTCTATTAAAGGTTTACATGGGTTATGGGGGATTCTACCCTTATCCTCAGTACCCCCAATTCATTCCCCAGCCTCCCCAGATTGACCTGATTTCCCTGCTGCCCTTATTGATGGCAAGGCAAAATGCTGTTGCTGCACCGGTCCCTGCCCTACCTGCCTTTCCTGCAATACCTCCCCTACCTGCCATACCTCCTCTACCTGCCATACCTCCCTTACCTCCTCTACCTGCCATACCTCCCTTTCCTGCCATACCTCCTCTACCTGCCATACCTCCCCTACCTGCCATTCCTCCTCTACCTGCCCTACCTGCCCTACCTGCTCTACCTGCCCTACCTGCCCTACCTGGACGGAAATAAAAATGAGATGGCCATTGCTAGAAGACTGGAGAAAAAATTTAAGGCTAATTATTCCACCTGTCTTCAGTTATGATATTTGCAGTTTTGTATGCTTGAAAAGTTTGAGATGTTTTAAGTA
This sequence comes from Esox niger, assembly GCA_016801105.1. NCBI lineage: Eukaryota > Metazoa > Chordata > Actinopteri > Esociformes > Esocidae > Esox > Esox niger. Next base: position 16,303 of record JACXGJ010002592.1, on the reverse strand, counting down.
AGTATACATGAAACCTATCCAACATATGTTGGCTCTACAATGTTTTCCCTCCCCCCAAAATACTCAAATGCAGACTATACAAATGTTAATTAAAAATGTTAATTCATATTTTAATACATTAATCATGAACACAAACAGTAATTTGAAACTATGTAAAGTATCATGTAATACTGTAATGGCTACTTACATGATGGCCAGCCTTTTGGTGAAACACGTTGACCTCATCTAATCTGTTTGACATTGTGCAGTCAAGTGGGTCATGTTACAGCAAGCATGAATAACATAGCTAGCCTTGGCTTTTTATTGTGTCAGGAAATGTTAAATAAACATGCTACAGAGATCCAACATGAATGCAGCTGTGGTGGCTTTACTGAACATGTATTTATCACTCCCCTAATGATCTATATGCTATTTACTTCAGCATACCGTTCTAGTCTGTTCTCACTTAAAAAGTTCCAGATTGAATGCACTCTCAATAGATAGAAATAATAATTTGGTTCAGTTGTTCAAATATACATAGACAATGTTTTAACAATTCTCAACCAGGTGAGATACACATGGTCTCATTAACTAACCGACATTACACAAGAATCTTGGCCATTGTATAACTACAGTGGTAAACAAGACTATATATTTTTTTCAACGCAACCCCAAAACACTTGAGGTGACCTGGGCGACCCTCCAGGATCCAGAATTTCCTCAGGTCTGGGGTGAAATTTTCTAGAAGCATTACACTATGCACACACCAAGCTGGAAGAAACGTACCTCTGAGCATCCCAAACAGTGGTGGATCACCAGTACTTCCCTGAGATGGAGTGTACTGTGTGTAATACCAGGATGTCCAAAGGCAGGTGTACACGCCCAGGTCAGCAGTCGATCTTGCACTCCAGTGGGAATATAGGGGGCATCAAATGGGCAGTTGGCAGGTGTTGGTTCTCTCATCCATGCCTGACAACTGTTCTCATCCACATCCCACAGAACAGGTGCCTTGATGCAAGTGAGGGGAATGGCGGTTCTCCACCACAGGTGCCTCATCTGCATTGTAGATACAACATAGTGCATCGGCTTTGGAGTGCTTAGTACCTGGGCGATATGACAGGATAAAGTCAAACCTGGGAAGGAACAGGGCCCACCTGGCTTGGCACAGGTTGAGTCTTTTCTCTGCTGAGATGTACACCAGGTTCTGGTGGTCAGTCCTGAAGAGAAAGGGGTGTTTCAAACCCTCTAGCCAGTGTCTTCCCTCTTGACTGCAAACAGCTACTGGTCTCCGGTGTAATTCTGCTTCATAGGTGACAGCTTTCTGGAATAAAAGGCACAGCAGTAAAATTAGGCTGGATTACCTTGACTGAGTCAGGAAGGCCCCTACAGTGATCCTTGAATGTACGTGAACTAATAGTCATTATTGCATACAAATTTAATTTTTTAAGGAGTGATACTTTGCTTTCATGGTTGGCTTCCTTCAAAATAGATGCTGTTACTTCATGAATTATAACAAGTCCATTATTTTACAGAAAGGATTTCATCAGCGTAACAGGGTGGAAAACTAATGTAGGAACACACGATAAATCCCTTATTTTAATAATAAAAAATGCTGGAATCCCAATAAGTCATATTTAATTAGGATAATTATATAATTATATAATAATTAATAATTATTGAGTAGTTCTAAATATTTTGGATTTTGTAAATAATATTTGAATGTGATTCGAATGGTTGGGGACATGGCAATTCAGCTGGGGTTCATTGAAAACAAATCATTTTATATCAATTTAATTCACTCTGAGGTACATTTAATTTACTCTATAATAGATGGAGTTTAACAGTGCATAAAAAGCAATCTTTTTATTTATTTTTTTCAAATTTTGCACAGGATATTTAGTACAAAATCATGATATCACAGAAGGCACTGGACTGTATGAATGACTCAGAGTGCCAGGAAAATATAACTTGTGCAATTGAAAGTGTTTTTTTCTTTCAATAATGTAGCGTTGCCATTTAGAGGAAATAGACTTGAGAAACTTAACTCTGTGGAGTCCTTTACCATCGCCCAGGACCTCAAGTGGAGCTGAACACCACGTTGCTTACAAGGAAAGCTCAGCAGAGGATGTACCTCCTGCAGCTGCTACAAGTTCAACCTATCAAAGATTATGATGATGTACTTCTACACTGCCATCATACACCAAAGATTATGATGATGTATTTCTACACAGCCATCATAGAGTCCCCCCTGACCACCTCCCTCATGTCTGTTACAGACTATAGCCGCTCCCACCACACACACAACCATAAATTAAACAATCTATGGCACCTCCCAACATATACACACATCCTCTACTGGACAAATCTATAACCCCACCCCACATACTCACACAGTGCTCAACTGGACAATTCTTGCACCTTACATACTGTTTACTTTTTTAAAGTACATTTTTTGTAATATATGAATGCACAGTCTGCTTTTTTTATGCTCAGTCCACCATTCTTATTTGCTTTTATTTCATTTCTACAGAATTGTGGCACCAACGAACCAGAACAAATTCATGTTTGTTGTGAAACTTATAAAATGATTTCTTATTCTGATTATTTGGTTCATTTCTTACATTTGGTTCATTTCTGTAATTGCTTTTTAACTTAGTTTTTCCATAAAACAGATTATTTCCACTAATTTCATATATGGTATTGAAAACTATAACCCTATTATGTCAAATAAATAAGACTGGTTCCGATTAACCAGTCTTATTTATAAACAGCCAGTCTTATTAATGAACTAATGTTTATAAACCTTCCTTGGTAAACACTAAACAAAAATTTAGTTGCACAAAGTTTTCACATATTTTTTATCAGCATTGTATTTTAATCAGAGAAATGTCAAATCAAATTAAGACACCATGCTAACCCAAAAATAGGAGTGGGTGCCATGATAGGAGCTTGTAGCATCTCAGTTGGTAAGCATCTTAGGAAAAAGGTTGAAACATTATATCTGTCCTATTATGTCCTCGATTAACACATGGTCAGTGCCGCTGAGACACTATCCTTTTTGTAGTGCATGTCTTCACTATTGCGTGATCTACATTGATGACCATGTTGAACATGACTGGATGCTGTTCATCGTGTCAGCTTGTCCATTTGATATCCATGAACAAAATGAATGCAACCAGAAGTCAGGGGAGAGCCATCTTTATTCAGCATGAGGGAATGTTGATAACCTTCCACAGTTCTTTCCTTTTTCTATCCAATGAATACAAAGTGAACATTACCTTTTATGCCACGTAGGAGGTGGTCAATGGTTATAACCTGCCATTACACAGTAAAATACCCTCCTATAAGAAAGGATTATCTTTTAATAGACCATTGTATGGTATGTTCCCACCTATGGTCGATTGTTCTATCCATCCTGTGACAGTCACATGTGCAACTCCTAGCAGGATGTAGGGATAGGATGTATGGGGCCCATCAGTAACAGGCAACACGTACTATCTATTGTTTTTTGTGCAGAGTTAGTCAGCATATCTGTGTTGTGTTAACACTGGGAATTCTATAGAGCCACTGCACATGCCGGTCAAATTTTCTATTTTTACAGTTCGAGCGATTACATCACCTCAAAACATGAAAACAAAGGTATGCAAAACACACTGCATGTCTTGGGCACTCGTGACCCATATACCACACCCACTGTGTTATTTATATTGTAAAGAACAGCAATATCCCTGCCTGGGCTGAACATTAGGGATGTGTACATAATATACAGCTGTACCTTGTGGAGAATCCATCCCCTTACACTGCTACCAAAATGAAAACATGCAAAAGTACAGACACCTCCCAAACAATCTGTACATTCAATCAGTGTGGGTCAATAATGCAATTGTTTGGGAGGTGAAGGAGAAATTATTATTGTCAAAGCGAAGTTGAGTGCTAAATGACTGTTGGTTCTGTGGGTGGTCAGTTTAGCGTAGTGCAGCCAGTATTACACAGAATCTTGTGACAAATGTATCGGTAATACATTTGTGTTAGCATTTTGGCTGTTTTCAGTTGCATTGTGGGATTGTTGACGTACTGTATGCTGCTTGCTGTTACGTACCTGGCTACCTGCCAAACTTTTTTGAATTTACTCTATTTTAAGAGTTTGCCAAAGCAATATTATTATCTATTGACATTTTATCCAACTTTTCTAAACTGGGACTCTATTTGGACTTTATTAATGGAACTACTTAACCATGAACACCCGAAGCTAAATACCATTACTATGCCTTATCATTGTAATTGTTGTAGCTACAACATGGATGAGAACAATAGTCTTCAGGTAAAGATAGCAGAGGTAGAAGCTCGGCTTAAGACGCAAAGGTCAGGCAAGGATTATGTTAAGTGTAGAAATGGAAGAAACTGCATCTGTGCCACCGGGAAGAAATTATTGTAATGTTAGCCACCCCTCAGCTGGGCAAGAACAGGTTTAACTGCCATCGACCAGTTAAACTTGTGTCACTGCTACAGCCAACTGAGATTTTCAACAGGTTTTACCCACTGGAGTCCGAGTCAAGGACCAAGCCGTCTTCGGAGAGGAATGATCGGCAGGCATTTTATACCGGTGGTCCGGAAAGACTGAAAACTTTAGTCATCGGCGATTCCATTACCCGCAGTATTAGACAAAAGAATCAGCCTGCGATCATATAAGGAATAGTATAGGGAGTACAGAGATTCACGTTGGCACCAACAACATTAGGATGAAACAGTCAGAGGTTACAAAGCAGAATATAGCATCAGCATGTAAACTAGCTAGAATTGTCGGAGGCCAACCCCCACCTGGAACGAGTCCAACTTAATACTGACAACCCCAACACAGCTCTCACTTTGGATGTACAGGGATTGGATAGCCCTAAGAAGGGACCTCCTCACCCCATACTCCCGCAGCACCTCCCACAGTATCTCCCGGGGGACCCGGTCATATGCCTCATCCAGATCCACAAAGCACATGCAGACCAGATGGGCATATTCCCGGGCCCCCTCCAGGATCCTTGCAATAGTGAAGAGCAGGACGGAATCCGCATTGTTCTTCTTCAATCTGAGGTTCGACTATCTGCCAAACCCTCCTTTCCAGCACCTTTTGAGTAGACTTTCCCGGCAAGGCTGAGTAGTGTGATATCCCTACAGGTGCTGGTCAAATAATTAGAATATCATCAAAAAGTTGATTTATTTCAGTAATTCCATTAAAAAAGTGATACTTGGATATTATATTCATTCATTGCATACAGACTGATATATTTCAAATGTTTATTTCATTTAATTGTGATGATTAAAACCGACAACTAATGAAAAACCCAAATTCAGTATCTCTGTGGCACTGCTCAGGTGTTATGAGAGCCCAGGTTGCTCAGATAGTGGCCTTCAGCTCATCTGCATTGTTGGGTCTGGTGTATCGCATCTTCCTTTTCACAACTGTTTTGGAATAATCAAGTAATATAATCAAGTTATAATGAATGAATAGGGCCTCAATGGCTTTATTATTTTTAAACAAGTTTCTAAAGCTTGCGCCACCAATATTTAACAAGGAACGGATCTTGGAAGGTTGCGAAACAATGGTGGCGAAAGGGGAGGAAGATCTGCCCAAAAATGTACATAAAGGGACGGCCAGGAAGGTTATGCAAGATTACACTGTATAAATGTGTGTCCGGTGTTGGCAAAGACAGTTGTTCCTGCTGGTCAACTCTGATTGCTCATTAAAAGTCTAATTTGAATTCACAAACTCCTGAGTTATTGCAGCTTTGTGAGTTGTTGCATCCTTTTTGACAAGAAGAAAAAAAAATCATCTGCTCAATCAGCACATTTCTTTAAACTGATTCAGGTGAACAAAAACAATCCAAAATTGCTCTTTCTTATTGTTGCAAAGTTAACAAAAAGCAACGATCAACAAGTGAATTAGTTCTTCACTTATCTGTAATGAATACATGAACTGCTTTGAAGAAAAGATCATCACCAATAAAAAACAAATAACTGATTCCTCATTATATAATTAAGGTCTACAAAATTTCAGTTGTCCTGAGAATGTCCTAAACCTCCCTGACCAGTGTCAATGGGGACACTGTAACTTTTTTTTATCCCGTATCACTCAACACATTCACAACATTTGTAATGAGTTCTAAACCCAGAAATTGTCAGCTAGACCCAATTCCAACAAAATTGTAAGCTTTGCAAGAAAAGGAGCAGCGGACTGAAGAGTCGTAGTCACAGTCAATTTCTATATCTTTAATAAAGCTTAGCTGATGTCTGCTAACGGCAGTGAGACAATAACAAACAAAGACGAAGGGAGCAGAGGGAACATATATACTGGGGAAATGACTGGATGATGATCAAGTGCGCTAAACGAGACAACAGGTGTGATGGGTTGATGATGGGCGGTGGTGTTAGAAGGCCGGTGACATCGAGCGCTGAGGCCCGCCTCCTGCAGGGGGAGGATGGGCAGCAGATGGCGTAGTTGTCACAAAAATTACATAAGGAGCTATATCCGGTGCTGGGTCAGCCAATGTTGAACATAATAAATGTCTCACTTTACTCCGGATCTGTCCCAAAAAAATTGCAGAAATTATGCCTCTAAAGAAATTGCATGTGGATCCAGACATATAAAACAACTAAAGGCCATTATCGAATCTCCCACTTCTCTCAAAAAATGTGTTTCCCAAAAACGGAATGCTTTCCTGAAAACAAATAACATTTATGAAATGCTCCAGTCCGGTTTCAGACCCCATCATAGTACTGAGACTGCACTCATGAAAGTATCAAATTACCTTCTTATGGCCTCAGACAAAATTTCCGCATCCTGTTGCTTCTTGATCTAAGTGCTGCTTTTGACACTATTGATCACTCCCTTCTCTTAGAGAAACTGGAAACCCATATTGGGCCACGTGGACATATTCTAGCCTAGTTTAAAACTTTTTATCTGAGAGATATGAGACCCCCCACGGCTGTCCCTGTCCATCTGGTCATGCTTCCGATCTGGACTAGGTTTAAATAGAATCTGGGCTCAGCCCACATACATCAATTGATTAATTGTACTCTTAATAAGTTCAATCAGCACAGCCAGAAGAGGACTGGTCACTCTAAGCCTGGTTCCTCTCTGGGTTTCTTCCTAAATTTCAGCCTTCTTAGGTAGTTTTTCATAACCACTGAAGTTCAACAATACTGTTGTTTGCCTCTTTGGGGTTTAAAAGGGTTCAAAAATAAAGGCAATGGTAAAACAAAATCAGTGTTTACATAATTGTCAAGGAATGTGTGGTGGGGTGAAGCAGACCAGGCGTAGGAAGAAGGTAGCAGATCAGTGTACTCTTTAATCGTAAAACACACACACAAAACAACAGAACAGAAAACACAGAGCACCGAGGCAAACTGCTAAATGAACATGAACATAGATAAACACACCCACTACGTACATCAACTGACATGGAACAATGACTCGCAACTGAGGGGAGCAGAGGAGGAACATTTAAACACATACTAATGGCATGATTGGGACCTGGTGTGAACAATGAATGACAAGACAAGACAAATGAATGGTACCGGGATGAGTTCATGGCTGTTGGTGAAAGGAGAATGCGGGAGATGGCGGAGCAATCCGTCACCTCACCGTCACAATAATATTATTTATATAGCAAATAACCAAGGCAAAAACATACTTAAATACATAGACAAATGAATCAGAAATTATAAAACATGAAATAAAAACACAAATCGAACCCATTTTGTTGGATCTATGGTAGTGGCTAGATAATAAGAAAGCTTTGGTTGATTGATAACCAATTGTGGGGGGAGTGATAGTGGAAGTATGTGCCGGGGGTGAGGCTAAATAATCCAGTGTGTCACCAGGTGTTTGTTGATACAAATAGATTTTATGCCTTACAAGCTCATTTGGAATTGTTGTAAAAAGGCATGTTGAGACATGTCATGGCCTCCAAGAACTCCCCCCACCCAAAGGCCTTCTAGTGTCAGCAATTTTGACACAACTTTTAACCAGTTCTGACAGGTGCGAACCCTTGATTATCTCTCCTTTAAAAATGAAATCACCATTTGATGTCCATGAAGTCAAATATTTAGACCTGAGAAAATATTCAACACTCTTCTTACACCTCCCAGGCACACTGTCAAAAATTCCATCAACAAGGTAAACATTTTGATCAACAGTTTGCTTAGTCTCAGTTGTGTTTACTACATCAGCCCCAGTCTCCGACCCGGGTCGCCTTGAAATTTGTGAATTTGTGGCAAAGCTCTCCCTGTCGAACCATAGTCAAGAATATTTGTAAATTGGCAGAGTAACTTTAAGCTTTTCATTGAAATCCATATCAGTCTTTAGCAGTATAATGCGAATCAGTGAGCCCAAATATAAACAGATTGTCTTACATTGATGCTTGTCATATCTGATTCCTGAAGTTTTTCTAACTGATGTTGCAGCACCAGAAACATTTTATGAGCATGATCCATGTTGTTTAACCGTGTCTTGATGCAATTAGGATTTCTTTGCGACTGAAGTCTTCTTTCTAGACGTACAGTGGGGCAAAAACGTATTTAGTCAGCCACCAATTGTGCAAGTTCTGCCACTTAAAAAGATGAGAGTGGCCTGTAATTTTCTTCATAGGTACTTCAACTATGACAAAATTAGATTTTTTTTCCAGAGAATCACATTGTAGGATTTTGAATGAATTTATTAGACGCAAGATCTCACCCCATGGGGTCAAAATGATCACAAGAACGGTGAGCAAAAATCTCAGAACCACACGGGGAGGACCTAGTGAATGATCTGCAGAGAGCTGGGACCAAAGTAACAAAGGCTACCATCAGTAACACACTACTACGACTCAAATCCTGAAGTGCCAGATGTGTCCCCCTGCTTAAGCCAGTACATGTCCAGGCCCATCTGAGGTTTGCTAGAGAGCATTTGGATGATCCAGAAGAGGATTGGGAAAATGTCATATGGTCAGATGAAACCAAAATATAACTTTTTGGTAGAAACTCATTGTGTTTGGAGGAGAAATAATGCTGAGTTGCATCCAAAGAACACCATACCTACTGTGAAGCATGGGGGTGGAAACATCATGCTTTGGGGCTGTTTTTCTGCAAAGGGACCAGGACTATGTGTTATTCATCCTTTGAAATGTGTCGTGTTTATCTAGCAACCGTGTCTTAGGTCTATGTAGACTATTCATGCACAAATACTTTGATTGTCGCAAACTAGTCAATAATGTCTCTTATTTTACCTTGTACATCTTCAAATTGAAAACTACTTACTAAAAGATTTACTTTTCAATAATTTAAGTGTTGAGTAATTTTCATTTTTTACATTTGTAGGGCCTAAAAAACAAAATTCTATAGCCTGTGTTTTTAAAAACATTCATTCTGTGTACTCTTTCAGTTTATTTCCGCATTATAAAACCTCAAATACAAACACATTTTGGTATTTTGCAAATTAATTTACCATTTAAAACAAACAAATTCTGTAATTCCTAATTTTTTACACTTCGCTATATTTTGATCACGACTCAGTAGATTAACTGATGGTCTGGCTGGATGGTGATGCTGCGGAGAATGTCCAGCCTAATAGGGACGATTCATATGCTATCGACGCCAAACGACGTTCATCTCTGGCAGTTCAAGGCGGTAGAAAAGGCCTGGCTGTTCTAGTGTTAAACAGCAATCTTCAATAGTGGTAGATTTCTACTAATTGCGTTTAGACATGATCAAACATTTTCAACAAGATGAGATCATTTGTATTCAAGTTAATAGATCTACTCGATTTGCCTTTAACAAACATGTATTGGACAAGGTAGATGGCACTCAGGATACAATGATGTGAATATTGTGTGAACACTCTCCATTTCCAAACTCTCTGATTGCACTTTTCATTAAATTGTCACAAATTAAAAGGTTGTTTTTCTGAATCGTTAACAGATTTGTCACGTCCCTGGTCTGAGATCGCCACACCTGATTTCCATCATCTGCTCCCGCACCTGTCCCCAATCAGCGATCACACACCAGATTCACACGCCTTATTACCGTATTTCTGAGGGACCCTGATGACTCCTCCCTGCCGGACCATTGATCCATAGTCGCATGTGTTTCTTAGCTTCTTGCAAATCTACTATCTGTTTGTCTGTGTCTGTCGTGTTGTCTGCTGTTTGCCGTGTCCTCTACAGGTTTCCAACAGCCCGGCCTTCCACCCATCTCCGATTATTCTGCCTGCTACCTAACTGTAACTCTGTCGATAAACCCTAACCCTTTTCATGATATTCACAAATATACTGTCCTTTAGCTTAATCATCAACCACTGATGGTGGGAAGCCGCTACCTTCTGGCTTGAGCTTCAGGAATGTTCTCATATAATCTGCAAAAAGATTATCTGATGCCCTGTTGAAATCCCAGACTTTGAATATTTTGAACATGCGATAACCTCTCAACAGTCTTAACCAGCTCAATAGAAACACAGGTACCAGTTACTGTTTTTTCTGAAACAGTATGTGAACAATCAGCCACCTGATTTTCAGACTCTGCACATAATCTACACAAGTGAAAGAACAGCTTATCACCGACCCAGTGTGGAAAACAGGGTGATAAAGGCCTTTCAGTGGACACACAGTAGCCCTAACAATCCCAAAGTATGTGTCTAGCAGTTTGAAATCTATAAAGATTATGTTTGGGTGTCCAGTCGGACAAGTTTTAGTCTTGTTGCAGAATGGTTAGACTACAGACATCATTATACTGAATATTCTCTCCTTCTTGAGCCAAAAACATGTTGCTGTGGAGCATTAACCCTCGTCGAGCAGCCTCCGCGGTTCTGCGGATGATGACTTTTTGTGTAAGTGTATTAATTGTTACTGAATGATTATTATATTTTACTTACCGGTTAGCTGCTAATTCCAATGAAGCGATTGACATAAGGTTTGTTTTCCTACGTGCATCACAGCTTACATAAGAAAAACACCAGGTTGCACCAAAATGGTGGCCGTTACGCACTCCATGTAATGGAGTTTAGTGTATCTGCTGTTCCTTAGTCTATTCTTTGTTGACCAATCGCTAACAACGTTATGCTAGGTCATCTGATGCCTGGCTTCCAATAGCAATTCAGATAAGTTCTCCCAGGGAATCACATGGTCTGTGGCACGACCTCAGATCCAGTGGCTCCTCCTTACCCAAGTCCATGGAGTATCAACAAAGAATTGCATCGCGTTCATCCCTGCATCGCTTTCATTCCGAAAAACACATTATAGATCAACGTTTTAGACTAGATTTGAACGGGCAAAAGTATTTAGAATATGATAATTTGTATGGAAACAGTATCTGGATGCAATGCGTAGGCGTAATGGCCAGACAGCTCCAACAGCTCAGAGACGTGAACCATCCACATACACTATTTATGAACAATGGTATCCCACAGCATCGTTTGTATATGAAAAATTATTTAACAATATTTTCTTTCTACATGGTATGTGGATGTTATTGGTTTTCTTGGAAAAACTTGGTATGGATTGAACAAAAAATTATTTACTATGTATATAACTGCAAAATACCGATCTTGTGCTTCCCTCTAGTGGCCGTTAGGTGTATTGCGGTATAACCGGAGTAATGTAATTTCTTTCTAAATGATTTTATAAGGGTTTATTTCTATGTAGAGGAACTGACTTTTATTGGGGTGCCTATATTTTCGACCTTCTATTATTTATTTTATTCATTTATTTCAGCCTAAAACACTGTAATATCACTATAAAGGCATGGAAATATCAGAAAATAACTATCTCACAAAACTTCATACATATTTTTAAAATAAATTAGCATACACAATTGCAGAAATGTGTGTCGTAAAACTTTTTTTTGCCTTTCTAAGAGATGAGGTTTCAAAATAGTGTCAACATATTTTTTTTTTGTTTCTTTTTTAGCCAAAGGGGTTGTGATCACCAGATTCAACTCACAATAGATTCTTTCTGTTACAGAAATGATTCTAGGACCCAAAATGTGCAGGTAGTGAAATCCGGCCTAAAACAGCCTGGACCTGGGAGGGTTTTAAAGATCTTCAAGAAAGCTTGGACATCTGCGGATGTGTTTTTAAGGTGATTCCATTCAAACACCCATATGTTGTGAACATGTATGTTGTTTTGTTCTTTTAAATGAATTGTGCTGTATAAATAAACTTGCTTGCTTTTAAAGCGTCAAGCATCAACGCGTACTGAATATTTGTCACCGGGTTGGTGCTTGTTGAACAATGTCACTTTGGGTGGCAGACAAGAAGCTGTACACACACTATGGTGTTCAGCGTATCCATCAAAATTGTATTCCCCGGTTCAGGGCATGCTGTATCGATATATTCTCGTCAGAGGTCAGATATTCAAGCCATTCGATTGAGCTGTTTGAGTATGCCTTCTCACAAAGATTGTAGTTGTCTGAGCGGACCAATGTAATTGTGTCCTTTGTGAGGAATCTGTTGTAAAAGACTTTCATTTAGTCTGAAGCAATTGTAATTGATCAGAAGTTGTCAACACGACCATATTCCAGAAACTCGTGTCTGTAACGCATATGGCCCTCTCTCAAGATGACCACATTATTCACGCTGTAAGCCTTTATTTCATTCTTCATGACAAAGGTGTCTATGGAGACCATTTCATAACATTGCAAAAACAGCGCTTTTCTTTTAGCAATCATGGTATTCCCACCGTAGTACTGTGGTTCTGGATGGGGTCTAACATAGTTCTCACTCTCCTTGATGTTAAATATGTAAGGAAAGTTGCCTTTTTTCAAATCCTTAAAACCCATAGTACCTGGAGAAGCCGCCTTAATTGGGAGGAAGCAATGACTATCAATGTCTCAGAATGTGCTGTCTGTCAAAACCATGAGATTGCTACCATTAGCAATAAGTGTCACACCAATTCTGTTGTTATCAAGGTGTTGCTTCAAGATGTAACCATCAAAACCTTTTGAGTAGTATGCTATAAAGGCGTAGTCTGTATATTTTGGTTGCTTTAACTTTTGGAAAAAAGCAGCGACACAACCATCTCAGGCCGACCACCACATCTCGTGTCAAAGGTAATTGCTTACCAAAAATTTGCAGGGTGCATGCCGTTCACAGGATTGGCAATTGTCTCAAAATCATGAAATATGTAACGTTCACTGGGGTCTTCGGGTTTAGATGGTTTTATGAAAAACAGTCAGATCCACGTTACAGTTGAAACACATGTTAGCCGTGCACTTGTGGGGTTTATAGTTTTTCATACTAACAGTGTATTGATGACCACAATTGACACTATATCTTCTGCTCACACCTGCTAACCCAATGACCTGCACCTTTGTGGAACTTCAGACATTTATGATGGCTATAACAAAAGTCGGAATAACATATTTGCTTACAGTCCGGCTCTGCTTTGTGTTCCGAGGCCGGGTATTAAAATTGGTATGAAGACACACTCCAGCTGTGTTTATAACCGTGATCACTGCGTGTGTTAAAATCTGTATAACACCAGAGACATATGGCATCCCTAGTAAACTTTACAGGCTTGTGATGCCATAAAAATGGTGTTAATGTAAGTACATAAAGACAGTTCTAGGATGTTAGTCCTCACTGTTTTAAAACCTAGTAAAACCCCCATCACAGGCTCGGTGAAAGACAACTATTTTACACACTGTCATTTGTTCAAACCAGACCATATTCATGAATGTCACTCAAGTATCTAAGGCTAATCCAGCATTTGTATTTAGCTCAACACCACTAGCCACGGCCTCATCATACGGGTACTGTGGGTTCAAAATTGAAAAGCACGTAGAGTCATTATTCAACACCACATATGAATGCCTGCTTTTTTGTAATAATCTGATCTAGCAATAGCGTTTGAGCCTTACGTGACGTACCCCCACCATCACGGTTATTGACAGTTTGCACTAGAGGACTGCATTGGGATTGTGATCCCGCAAGGGAATATTGCCATGTCAAGATGTGCCATGCTAATAGACTCCTACCCAAATAGACTGAGTGCCGTAATAATATCAAAATGTGCTTCAACAAAGTATTAGTTTAAGGGTGTGCACACTAATGCAACCAGGTGATTATTTTCCCCCTCAAGGATTTTAGTTTTTTAATGGAAATATTAATGTTGTAGGTCACATTAAAGGTGGATTTTTAACAGGGGTGTAGACTTTTTACATCCACTGTAATTACACCTTTTGCCTTCAGATCAAGGCACTGGAAACATTCCTCTGAGATTTTGGTCCATATTGACATTATAGCATCACAGAGTTTCTGAACATTTGTTGGTTGCACATCCATGATGTGGATCTTCCATTCCACCACAATCCAAAGGTGCTCTATTGGATTGACATCAGGTGACTATGAAGGCAATATGTACAGTGAACACATTGTCATGTTCAAGAAACCAGTTTAAAGCGTGTTATCCTGCTGGAAGTATTCATCGAAAGATAAAGGGATGGACATGTTCACCTACAATACTCAGGTAGGCTGTGGCTTTTAAAAGATGCTTAGCTAGTACTAAGGGGCCCAAAAAATATTCCCCACACCATTACACCACCATCACCAGCCTGAACCATTGATTCAAGGCAGGATGGATCCATGATTTCTTGTTGTTTTCATCAAATTCTGACCCTACCATCAGAATGTCACAGCAGATATCAAGACGCAACCAATCAGGCACTGTTTTTCCTGTCTTCTATTGTCCAATTTTGTGTGCCTGTGCAAACTGTATCCTCGGTTTCCTCTTAGCTGACAGGTGTGGCACCCGGTGTGGTCTTCTGCTACTGTACCCCATCTCCTTCAAGGATTGACATGGTGTGCGTTCAGAGATGCTCTTCTGCATAACTGGGCTGTAATGAGTGGTTACTGTGGCTTTTCTATCAGCTTGAACCAGTCTGGCCATTCTCCTCTGACCTCTGCCACCAACAAGGCATTGTCGGCCTAGAGAACTGCCACTCACTGGATTTTTTCAGACCATTCTCTGTAATCCCTAGAGATAGTTGTGAGGGAAATTCCCAGTAGATCAGCACTTTCTAAAATACTCAAACCAGCCACGTTCAATGTCACTTAAGTCACCTTTCTACCCATTCTGATGCTTGGATTCAACTTCAGCATGTTTATATCCATTGAGCCACGTCATTGGCTAATTAGATATTTGCATTAACGTGCAGTTGTAAAGATGTACTTAATGAAGTGGCTGATGAGTGCATGTACAGACTATTTTCGAAATTGGATTTCATTGAGATGGGGACAGCTCTAACAAAACCAGACA
Source organism: Esox niger (assembly GCA_016801105.1). Taxonomy (NCBI): domain Eukaryota; kingdom Metazoa; phylum Chordata; class Actinopteri; order Esociformes; family Esocidae; genus Esox; species Esox niger. Next base: position 1,046 of record JACXGJ010002592.1, on the reverse strand, counting down.
TTTTTATCTGAAACCTAGTTATTAAAGAAAGCAATGGATGCAGATTTTGCTCTAGGTCAAAGTCTGAGAGCTGGTGTCAACAAACTTGTCTTCCACATACCCTCTAGCCGAAATGAGATGGGAGTTGCTTCTTTTCTACACACTAATAAAGACCACGTTTGTGAAGTAATTAAGCTTTTATTGCATGCACAGGTTCTCCCAACTCAGCTGCAGAAGACTATAACCTCCTTTGCTTCGATGTATGTATTGTGCTATATAAATAAACTTGCTTGCTTGCTTTAGAACTGCCATAGACCTCCTGGTGGCATTTTTGACTAGTGTCCTTCCTGACCATTTACTCAGTTTTTGAGGACAGCCTGTTCTAGACAGATTTGCGTTCAAAGTACTCTTTGTTTTCTAATACTGGCCTTAACTGTGCTCCAGGTGATATTGGTTGCCTTGAAAGTTTTCTTATATCTTACTCCTCATTGGTGCTTTATTCCAGATTTGCATCCTCATGATGTAGTTTTGCTTAGGTATTGTACCTCCCAGAAACTGGTGTATTTAACCTGAACTCATGTGAAACACGTTTATTGCACATAGGGAAACTCCATTCAAGTAATTACCGGACTTTTAAAGACATTTGGTGCACCACAGCTCAGTCAGGTGTGTCATAGCTAGGGCGGGGAATATTTCAGCAATCAATTATCTTTTTTTGTATTTGTAATTAATTTAGAACAATTAACAAATGTTCTTTTCCACTTTGACATTATAAACTATTTCTGATTCGCCAGTAGCATAAACTCTTGAATGAATCAATTTCTATTTCATGTTGTAATACAATAAAATGTGGAGAAGTTCAAGGGGGTTGTCAGAGCACTTTTGTAGTGGAGTGAAACGGACCAGGCGTAGGCAGAGGGTTGCAGGTCGGTGGACTCTTTAATATATAAACACAAAAACAACAGAACACCGAGGCAAACTGCAAAAACTGAGAACTGAACATAGATAAACATGCGCACTACTTACATGGACCGACATGGGAACAATGACTCACAACTGAGGGGAGC